>BMAW01005704.1:144723-176392 GCA_019974015.1 Nephila pilipes | reverse complement strand
CGCGGCCACGCTCTTTGAATGAATCGAATTTGTGATTTTCTTTGAATCCTTTTTTTTTTTTTTTTTTTTTTACTGAATAGCTTCGATCAATTTATTGAAGAGTGTTACTGTTTAATATTAACAAAATGGATTCGCTATAAAAATATATAATTTGGACTGGATACACGGAGAAAAAAGAAATACTCAAAAATGAATACCTAGACGTACTCATTTTGAAATGAGTATGTTTGTATCAGATTTGAGCGTATACCTTGATCGAATGTGAACATTACAAGTATTCAAAACCAAAAAAAAATGGGAAATCAGCATTCTCAAAAAATTATTACAGATATAAGGACTATTAGAGTTCCTTTTATATACTGACTACGTATTTTACAAAGTGGGTTTCAAAAACAAATATGGTTTGCTTTAATATTTTGAACTATATTTCGTATTTACCACGCTACACGCGGTAGAATACAGGAATACTAAAATGAGTATGTACGGATACTCATTTTCGCGTCTGTGTTTGTTTACATTTTTGTCTCAGTCACGGAATATATACTTCATGAGAAAGATTCTTTTATTTAAGATATAAAAATGTTGAATTGTTATTAATCATGATTTTTTTATTTGAAAATGATTTTCTCTGAGTAGTTATTTGTGCTTTACAGGTGTTTTTTTGTCTGTATTCATAATGTATTCATGTCTGTATTCACATCGTAATCGTAGCTTAGTGACTTCTTACTTTAATTTGCATTAAAATTATTCTCATACAAGTAAATATTTGTGTATGAAGCTTATATTTTATAGAATAAAAAAAAGCAGTGTTGTTAAAATTTTAAGCCATTTTTTTATCGATGACTATACAGCGATGATTCTCGACAAGAATTCCATTTTTTTTTTTTCACTTCATAAGTGTGTAAGGAAACTGTCTTTTTTTAATTGGCAAAGAAATTATTATACATTTTTATCTTGTTTTAAGATATATATTTGTATGTAAGGTTTTTCTATTTTCGAAGAATTGTACATCCGTATTTTGTTCCAATAATACTGTGTGGTAATCAAAAAAGTTAGAAATGATACATTCAGAATAAAATGTTAACAAAAATAGTTTTTATTCCTGATTAATTTTATTATGAATTGAAGTAAATTTCAGATGCTTTATGACAGGAGTAAGATATTTCAGAATATATATATATTTAAAGAATATGGTTTTAATTTAAACTCAAATTTAATGTATATTTTGGAACCAAATTTTCACAATCTAATCAGGCATCCTACCTGTTATGTCTCATTGTTCATCATATTATAAGTGATTGTCTTGTGTTTCATCACTATTGTCTCACATTTTTTAAGTAATCCAATTTAAACTCCTATGACTTGGGGTTAGAAACTACTACTTGTTTGTGTTGTAATTCATAATTTGATTTTTATATAATTAAGGTTTATACACAGATATTTCATATCTTGGTTTATTTTTATAATGTGGCCCAAAATTATTGCAAAATTTTGAATAAATATTTGGTGCAGTATATTCAGATTTTATTCTATTCATGAACTCCAACCTTTATGCACACTGAATAAATAAAACAATCTCTTTTGTATTCGATACATGACACAAATACTATAGATATGTATAATTCATTATAAATTGTAAAAACACTTATAAATGTTCACCTTAGTACAGGGCCAATCATATTATCTACCCCTTTTATATGTTGATACTTGTATTTTTATTTACACAATTTAACCACTTTATTCATGCATTTCTTAAAGTTAATATGCTTGTGCAGAGATGAATTACTTTGTTCTGGTGTTGGTTGGAAGAAACACGAATGACATTTGCATGACAAGGCAATGTTACAGATTCTTAAACAGTACTCAAGATTTATAGAATGTAAAATTTTCTATTTCCTCAAAATTCTGTTTTTTATCCCCAACTGTATCATTCCTATTCAAATATAATTTTAAAAATTAACATTTTATACATATTTTTAAAAATCAGATTATCACTAATATAAGTTTAGGTATGTGTCTTGTTGTTTACAATAGTTAAAATTTCTCTTCATTTACATTAAAACATATAAGTAAAAATTGTATTTGATTAATAAATATTACTTTGAGAAAAAGAATTTAATGCTAGCTAAATATATATTATTTAATTTGAAATTGTATATAGAATTTACATATTCACATATATTTTTCTTAAATACTGTTGAAACCTATTTGAAACATTATAATCAACTTATGATTAAATTAATTTTGTTTGCAAAACACATTAAAAAACCCTTCAAGGTACAAAATTGCACCCGTTTAAATCATAAATTGTTATATAACTGTTACAGCTTTAATTATTTATCCTGATTAAATGAGAAAATAGTTTAATCCAATATTGCTTTATTTTTTAAACAAGCAGCCTGATAAATATAAAGTGTTTATATATAAAATATACTATAATTCAGAAGAGCGTAATTACACTTTAAGTATTCACATGTATTTTTCAGAGGGTTTAAAATAATTACAATACTAGAATAAATATTGAGGCCCTTATTTTTAACATGTCAGAATCAACTGATGATCTAATGATGAATAACAATATTAAAACATGAAATAATTTGAAATACAAAATAAGCTTAATCAAAACAAAAGACTGGAATAGTCGTTAGCAGCTCAAAAATACATCTGTTTAAGGCAGAAAATAATTTAAAACTTATATTGGAAGTGTACAAACAAATGCCAGAAGCAAGTTTAAATAGGCTTACTGAGCAACATTTTAACTACACAATTAAACAAGCATAAGTCTATAGATGTATAAAAACATACTCAGATTATTTCCTTTCGAATGTAAATAATTGAATAATGTGAGAATTGTATTGAATATATGAATTGAAATAAAACTGATGTACAAGACGTAAACAGCTTGCTCATAGAGAAATCCGATGTTAACGCATACCACATAGGTTTGTTTTGGTAGACATATATGTCGGTAAAATTATTAATTTTTTGCTATGAATGATTTATGATAAATTTAATTATATGCTGAATGTAATAAATATTCACCTCATTTTGGCACATTATTTAAAAAATAGTGTGTTGCAAGTTTTACGTATTTACTTAGACACCTAATAAGCCATACTATTTGATTCATTCAGATCAAAAATGAACTCAATTTTAAGCAACACCAAAACATTATGGCAGTGGCTGTTGCAGTAGAACATAATGTAGGTCAAAACAAAATTGAAAAAGTTTATGTATATCATGACACAAATCTAAGTGCTAAAATCACATAATTTAAAATTCCGCTTTTAAAGGTTTCTAACCAATAAAATGGCTTACAAGTCTTGAAATAGGCAAGTTTACAAAAAACTTTTGTATGCAATTAACCTTTCTAAGAGAGTAATTTGGTGTAAAATGTATAACACTTTTTTTAGAACAGAAATTACAAAATGAACATATCAATTGGCAAAATGAAACATGTTAATCAGTTTCAATACTTTTTATTATTCTATATTCCAAAATTTCTTTACAATATGTGACATTATGTATAAAAATTAAATGTATTTACAAACTAATGCATAATGTATATTTTGTTTTAATTATGAACTGATCCATGTTGTTTAAATTAGATTTATGTTATTGTATAATACGTATCGCAAAATGCTTTAATTGAAAACACTTGTGATATTTCTAAAAAAAATCTTATTATATTGATATTTTTTTATAATAAAAAATATCAATTGTCATAAGGAGACAAGCTCTGTCTGAGTAAATTTTAATCCATTAACACCAATTAAAAATAACACGTGTTTAGGGGGAAAAAAAAAAAAACTTTAAAATTCCTTGTATAACACATGTTTTTTGATCAAGTGTGTCAAAGTTCATAATTCAAAGCAGCAAGAACTGCTTTATAGAATGGATGGTTTCACAGACCAAGCAGAAATTCTTACATGTAATAGTTTATACTACGAGTATAATGGTTAAGTATATTCCAAAAATATAGCTGTATTATATGGTTGTGTAGATGACTTGCTTCTCTTTCGAAAAATTAAAGAATGTCTACATAATAACAATGCAAAAATAGTATATTTATTTGAAACAGCGTTGTTTGAAAAGCATTTTCACTCGTATTTAGTAACCTGACAAAATGTTGTTTTGAAAGAAGTAAAAAATCTGCTTACCTTTACATTAGAGAACTTCCTATATTTTAAATACCTCATTGTAAGCTAGATTAAAACATAAGCAATGTTGTACGAATGGGGATAGAGTTGGAATATAGCATGGATTAGATAGCAGTGTTTATAAGAGACATGCCTTCATCTGTAGGAGTTAAAATATTATTATTTTTTTAATATTCTTGTTTCAAAATCGTGAATGTTTTGTTTTTAAATACCCGATATCTATGTGCATGATATTCAGAATAAATTTTTCATAAATATGATACGGTTTTATTTTTTCTGTGTACAGCAAATCATTAATTTTAGGTATTAGTTTAGTTATGATGTTAATTCAAAAGTAAATATATATTAGATGGGGGGAAAATGCTGTACACAGTAATGTACAGCATTTTTTACACATGTAAAAAATGTACATGAAAAAAAAAATGTTAAGTTTTTTATAATGGAAAATCTAATATTCATCGTAATGTTTCAAGATATTTCTAATAACTTATTATTAAGTGACTGAACTTTAAATAAAACTATTTTCTGCACATATAGGAAACAAACTATATATTGCTTCTAAAAACATAAATATAATTCTTAATGAACTGAATTGCTTCTGTAACTAATAGCTCAGATTCCTTACACATTTGTTTTGAAAAGAATTTAACTCTTGAATCGAATCGATTTTCGTTAATTTAAGATTTATTAAACCACTCGAATTGATTTAAATTTGAGGTATAAGCTCAAAATACAGTTTATGATCACATAACAGTTGCATTTTTGTTTCTAAAAGTAACAGTTTTGTTACACACAGTAAATGAATGAATTTGGAATCGGAAGTTTTGTAACAAAAACTTCATAAAGTGTAAAATAATATATAAGATGAAGAAAATGATACTTGCAAATAAAGGAGCGCTTATTTATTTCCCTGAAAATTTTAATTGATATATATTTTTCTGTTTAAAATTCATTTTCGATACAACAGTATCGGAAAATAAATTCAAAACATACTCACTGGATTGTTTGATTCTCATATTTGATGCAGTAACAGATTCACAAATGAATACATGACACTCATTTTTCTATTCCACACTCATAATTGATACAAGATTATATTCAAAAATGGGTTTGTGAAGTTTCCATTTTGAGTACGTACAAAAATGAGTATGTGCGAGTCTCAAATATGAGTATGTTGGGATCGGATCTATTTTGAGTATGTGGCGTATTCAAAAGTGAGTACGTGAAGTTGCCATTCTGAGTATGTGCTTGTTACTAAAAATGAGTATGTGCGAATCTCAAATTTGAATACGTTGGGATCGGAGCCATTTTGAGTATGTGAAGTATTCAAAAGTGAGCACTTTCTACTCGATTTTGCATACCCGTTTTTCGCAGTGTACTCGGAAATGATGGCCTTTTTGGGTCCGTACATTTCATGAGCTTCCCCAAACCGTCATGGAATGTTTTGCTGTCTATACATTCACTTGTACTCTTCCCAAATATTTGTTCATCTTTACTCGTCAACGTGCAATTCTTTATTTAATCGAATTTTCTGCATTAAAGAGAGTCTTTTTCTTTCTAAATCTTGTTTTAAAATTATTAACTTTTACCAATATTCATAGCTATATTTATTATTAAATGGAAAAAAAAAAACTTACCTTGAAAATTTAGATTCTTAAAAAAAATACTGTTTTTACAAATAGTTGTTTTCGGGCCATTTCTTAATCAATGTGGTGTATTCGAATATGAAGGTGCTAGGCTGGCCAGAGAAAAAGTGGGTGCCTTCACAAAGTCTTTTCTACCATCACTAATTTTGTTGGGCAAATTTGGACTTTTATAATAATATTAATGTTTTAGAAAACAAATATTTATTAATGAGGTAAATATTTTGCTTTTTTTTATTATTATTTAATTGTATTTATTGGTACTGTGCTTGAAAATTATCAATTCTTGTTCAAGCTATTTTGATATCATTCATAAGTGAGACAAGCAAAATATATCTGTTTTATTTTCTTAAATATTGTAGTGATATCCTCATAATTTAGTTTTCCGACCAATTCTAGATAAAAGCTTGACCGCTAAAGGAAAAATATCTAATTCGATTAATGCCAAGTCGCAGTTTATTATTACTTTCAGTCTGCGTGAAAAATTAGCAATCAATTACCTCGTATAAAAAGGACTTTACTGAGAGTTAAAATAAATAACCGTATATAAAATATTATAAAAATAAAACTCAAAACTGTCGACGCAAAAAAAAATTCTGTTTTAATTAGAAAATGATGAAATAATTTCAAAGCATCGCAACAGTTTCGAAATATCGAGTATTTTTTCGCTATATTAAAGCTAATGTGTCTTGAAATACTTAGTAAATTCTGCTACAATCGAATGTCTTCAAGAAATGTGTTTGCTTGAAACTGAAATTCATGTATTCAAGTGTTTGATATTGAAGTGAATCGTCTGCGGTGTGTGTGAGTGTGGTGAAAAAGAAGCTAATATTTACCCATTGTGGAATTATTTTTATGATTTGTTATTCAAACCAAATCAAGTGAATTCCAGAGCCTTGATAACGCAATTCCAATGAGAAATTTGTGTTTGATTTTGCTGTTGTGTGTGTTTGTGCAATTGTCAGGTATTTATTTTATAGTAAATTCTTATTGTATATAAAGATAGAGCATCATTACAAATGACCCGCATCTTGCTCCCGACAGAGGGGGGGGGGGGAGTCAACGCGAACAAGCCGTGAAGAAAATGCAGGGAAAGAAAGGATATGTATCAAAAAGGTATGCTATTCTTTTGATGGATGTGAATGTTTTTAAAATAGAGTTATTTCGTAAAATATATTTTAAAGCTTAAATAATACTAAATAATGTACTCATTTGATAAGTTTTTAGTTGATAGCTAATTATCTTAATGTTGTTGGTGGACAAACACAAGAATGGATAACAAAGATTTGTTCCGAAAGAGCTGTTTTACTCAAATGAACAAGATCCCTTCGAACGCTTGAGTTGTTCGTGACGAACAAATGACAGTCCCTTTCCCCTCGAGGTGTGGAAAGAGTTGAGGCCGAAAGAACATGCCCTGCCCCTTTTGTTTCGAACGAGGGCGGTCGTTTGTCACATCACCCCCTCCCCTCTTGTCTCGTGAATATTCATTTGCACAACCCCTTCTTGATGTACGGCGATCTTGTAAGAAGTGTGTTGACTGTAATTTCGTATGACGTCCTGCGCTGCCGCCGATTCATCGGGAGAGGCGAACAGGGATTAAATGTCGTTTCTCTCTCTTTGTGCTGTGGTGTAGATAGAAAGATCCAAACGCTCCCCAAAATTCCTTCCTTCCTAAAGTAATAATTAAAAGTCACGGAAAAATATGTAACATATTTCTGAACCAACCTCGATCCTTTCTTATACTTATAAATCTATTAAAAGCACTTCCCTACTGTCTACTTGCGATTCTGTTGAGGTTCCAATCTGTAAGTCTTTAATTCCCCAATACCTGAGATCTTATAAAACCCAATATAAACAATAGGAACAGTAGATAGTAGAAATCTATGCATAGATTCATAGAATCGATCAAAATTGCATAGAGGATGGGAACTAATGATCATGCGTATGAAGATTTCATCCAATTGATTCAAAGGAATCTTCCATCTGGAGGCCGTTGTTTCCGACTAGTCGTGGGTTCGAGTTCTAATACCACTTTAGACCGGCTGCTTAGCGGGGCTTATGCACGCCAAATCTGTCAAGTCTTAAAGTCCTCACATTGAAGTTGCATGGACAATAGAAGAATGCAGTGCCAGCTGAGGTGTCGACCTTGTCATTTGACCCAAATTCAGAAGTACGCCGCCCTCGTGTTGCTTCAAAAAGCGACTCTAAAAAACAACCAATCCAGGGGACCTGAAGGAATACCCTGGTCGGTGAGTGAAGGGTAAAAATAATATTGGTCTCTCCCGCTTCTTTTTCACTTTACACCTATTAGGATTCTCGATCTATGTTTATATGGTTAGGTGAGAGAACATGTCGTTGATTGTATTAATACTTGGCGGGCTCCTATTTTTCTGAGACTTTTTTTTTTGGCCCCTTACAAAACTTGATTCAAGTTACGTAATAAAATATGTAGGCAAAAAAAAATGACATGCTCCGAGTTTCTGACTTGTCAACCTCATTAATAGCTCGATCCTCATTTGGTCTGGTAGCCATTGAAAACGGTTCAAAATCTTGACTTTGTTAATTGATTTGTGACTTATCCATGTTCTGTTAAGGATGTACCGTGGTGAAGTATTAGATGCTCAATGTGATGCCTCACCCATCGATGACTTGAGAAATGTGTCCAAAGGGGTCTTGACACCTTCCCTTCCATGAGATTTTACTGTTCAGGTGTTTTGTAACAATGGATAGCTGGGAAATTTGTTGAGATGTTTTGAAAAGGTGTTGCGTTCTCCCGAGTTTCACCGATTGGGAGAATATTTCGCTTTCTTTGAGAATTTTTGTTCTTTTTGTCGTGACACAAAAATGTTGGAAAGAGTTTCGTTCATATTACTACTTTTTGCGCAATTAATTAGCGCAAGCTATCGTTTTCCATCGTTCCGATTGATGGAGCTGTTCCCATGAGCGAGCGCTGTTAACGGAGCGAATAACGCCCCTTCCTTATCGATGCGATCACCGTTTCATTCTCCACCGACCATGGAACTATGAGAAAACCTCTTTTCTTCTTTTAACGAGGAGAATGGATTTGAATGCATAAACGCTCACGAAATGATAAGAACGGTATTTACATTTAGTTTTGAGATCTTATACCCGGTTCCTCAAATACGTTGCTTATTTATTTTGTGATGGGAAATTCTCGAGTTCCCCTTTACGGAAACACACTAATTTTTTGGTTTTTAAACTTATTTAAGCGAAGCGCAATTGATTTGTTATGGTATTTATACAAATCGAAACTCCTCAGAAAATAAAACTTTACAATTTTGTACGCGTTTTGAATGTATGGGATATCATGCCAAATATTCATCTTTCTATTTATCCTAATAGGTTGCATTAATGAAAGATTTACATTAATAATTTCATCCTCATCGATTATAAATATAGGTTGGTTGTGCTGTTTTCTTTTCTTTGATGATGTCGGTCATATCTTTTTTAATTCGTTTTAACAAAATGACAAAAGGAATAAAACGCCTAAAAAGATTATTTAGTCAAATCGGGGTAATTAAGCTATCCTTTCAAATTTTATAGATAATGTATTTGATTATTTTTAAAAATATTTTTAAAGATCAAACGAAATGAGTTTCAATTTTCTTGTATTGATGAAATATCTATTTATCTGTCTGTCTGTATGTATATCTATATATAATATATACGAGCCGTACGGTGTAAATAAATCTCAAAGTATAAGAAAATACGTTTTTAATCGGCCTCATTTTTTTTAATACAAACTTGAAGGCACAATCTTTTCTTTGTAAAATGAAATTTTTTTTTTATCAGAAATAGTTGATACATTATTTCTGTGTCATTTTTTATTAAATGGGTTATATCTTTCGGGGGTTTATTAACGTCGTAAACAACTATAGGTGGTCACAACATTCATTAATTATATTCCAGGATTAAAGTGAATTGAGAGGAAAGAGAGCGATCATGCATATATTCTGTGAAGATAGTTAATAAACTGTGTTTTCCTTTTTTCAATCGGATTTGTGAAATTATTAACTATTTAATAAACTTTAAGATGTCTGAAAAGATAAATCATTAAGAGCAGACTCTACATCTGATTGCTCGGATCACAAGCTCTTTGGTTTGTGACATTCGAATCGAGTCATCCTTTTTACCAAAGGGTTGTCGGGTGCACGTCTACAACACGAAGTCCAAAGAGGCGTAATGCCAATAAAGAGAAGTACCGACTGTAACTACATTGTTTAATTTTGGTTTAGGATTATAAATCCGATCGTCTTTGTGTATTTCTGAAAGGAAAGGTAATTCAAACTGAAACTCTTTCTCGTTCTTTTTTTTTTACTTTTTGTTTTCTAAATTTGGTTTGATTTTGTTCAGTTGACATTTTCTTCTCCATTTGAACCACCATCGAGGTGACCACTAATTTTTAAAAAGATTCAAACAGTTGATTTCTAAATTATTTTTTAAGTCTAGACTTTTCCTACTTTCGCTTCTATTCATCCAGGCTCTCCCTGCTTGTTCTTATTAACTTTACCAAGTTTAAGCTGATGCTGCTTAAGTATGAATTAATTTGTTAGATTCAGTTTGGAAATCACGATCTTCTCGTCAGAAAATTTGTGATTGTGCCTCTACCACACCATTTATTTTAGGAAATATGCTTTCCATAAACCCCAATCTCATGGATAAACTTTAAAAGACAAATGCGCAACGGATTTGCTGTGTTACTGGAAGCAATTACAAATGGTTCTTCTTTTATGACAAATGCATAAAATGAAAAGTAATACCCAACCTCTAAAATTAGTTATTTCCTTTTGTCACGGAGAACACAGCGTCGAACTTATGTATAAAAAAAATTGGAATTTCTCCTTAATTTACCGGAATTGTAGACTGATGTTATCGGAAAACCGTGCTATGCTTCTGCTAGGGGCATAACGAGGGTGGAGAAGGATCTTTTTTCCAAAATAAGAACAGTTCTTGGAATGTTCTAAGAATGAATGACGTCCTTTTTTATCTTTCCGTGTTTCTTAATGATTATAGGAAGACACTGAGGGAAATTGGGGAACTTTCTTCTTCACCTGATCATCATTAGAATGACGTAACGTGGTTTCCTCTCTCTCTCTCTTTTTTTCCCCCATGAGATAGAGGGGGTGGGACTTGTACCATTCGAGTAAATGACCCGGAAACCTACTTACGTCGTTGTTAAAATTAACGAGAAAAGGAAATCATTTACTTTATAAGATGTGCATAAATAATTCACCAGATTTTCAATTCCAATTCTTAAAAAATATGTTCAAAATGGTTCTTCTGTTACCCGATGCTCTACTTACGTATGCAATGGTGATTAAGACGCTGTCATGGTCCCATTCATTTGGAAATTCACTGACGTTTGCCTGCTTGGTTGAGATATGAAATAATTGAAAAGGGAAGATTGGAAAAAAAAAAAAATGAAATAAAGTGTTAACTGCAAACGAATCTCTATATATCGAACTTAAAGGTTCCTTTGGAAAATGTGATATATAGGAACTTTGCGATACATTGAAATACATATTGAAATTTTGTATCATTTTGTGACTTAAAATTATGCATAAAATTTTTAAGGACAAATAATACATAAAAAAAACTATAAAAGAAATTTATTTTAAGAAATTACAACTATGTATGTATTTACAAAAATTTCCTGACAATGTATTAATTGTTAATTAATACTTTATCATATTAATTACAAATGCAATCAAGTATTGAATGTTTCCATACAAAAAACGAAATTTTTACTTATTTTACTGAAGCGAAAATGTTACTTATTTTTTTTTTTGGTTAAAGTGCTTTTTGTGTTTTTGAACAATCTTTTGCTGAAACTGTTGCAAAATAACTTTCACTTTTATACAGAAAAAATTCTTTAGAAACGTTAGGTTTAGTTTTTATTAACATCACACTAGAAGCAACACGAGGGCTATTGGCGACGGACCTCGTAATTTTGAGTCTCGGTTAAATGACGAGGACGACACCTGAGCTGCACCCCCCTCTCCTAACATCCACACCACACCAACGGGAGGACTTTTGCCCCGACAGATTTAACGAACATCAGCCCCGGCTACACGGTGGGTCTTTGGCGGCTAAGGATCGAACCCGCGACTGAACGAAAACTGCCGGCCACGAATCCGAAACCATGACCATTAGGCTACCTCGGCCCTAGAAACGTTAGAAATAAATCTCATGCCGTGCCGGACAGTTTGGAATTCTTCCATTATTTGTTTCAGTTTGCGTTCTTCAATTAATTCATCTCTCTGTGCCATCTTTGTTTTTAGGTTCTTCTTGATTGAAGCAATTGTCTCAGCTTGAAAGGAATTAAGTATCAATATTTAAATGTAACTATATAGTGCCAGCCACCTTTAAGTTTCTTATGTATTGTTTTTACTTATGTCTGAGTGGCAACAGCTGGTATCTACCGGTTTGGGTGTGGTCTGTTTGATTTTGAAAATCCTCTTGCCTTGTGTTAGCAATACTAAGATTAAGCTGCCGTTTCAACTGTTAAAGAATTTTATTCTAGATTAGATAATTTGCATCTGAAGAACTTATGAGTCATTTGAGTGACTCATTTTAGTACAAAAAAGCATCCGTAAATTTTAATTTGACTCTGTTATTAACGACAGGCATCCAATATGTCCTGGTCGGTGGGATAATCATCCATGACCAAGTTCTCGTCCCCATGGACGAGAAAAAATTGCTCGAATTCAAGTTTTCTGATAAAAATACGACGCATATAGATTTTTGATGAAGAGAAGCTTGAAATATAGAGGTTCTTTTGTGTATTTCTCAAAATGGAGAATGAGAAAATACGTCTTCATGAAAAATTTTATTGTTTGCCATTCTATTAATTTTTATTCAATTGAATAATAAAAGATGAATAAAACGTATTCACAAAGGAACAAAAGACGGTTAAATATTGATTGGAAAGAGGTTAGAAAATAATTGTTCAGAATTTTTTTTAAAAAATTAATTGAAAATCTTTATCTGCCTGCTTTTGAGAGTTTAATCGTAATAAATATTAAAAAGTTTTAGGAGTATCTTTTTAGAAATAGTTTAAACGGTTATTCCTGCTTTTTCAGAAATGTTCTGCAACCTGTCGTTTGTTTTGTAATTATTGTCTTATCTCATTCAATTTTCGACTTCAATTCTATTAAAGAAAAATTTCTCCTTTTATTGGAAAATTTCAATTTTGCACTCTGATATATTAATTCTACAAATGAACCATTTTTATTTTAAGGCTATTTAGAAAATAGTCATTAACTCTGAAGGTATTTCGATACTTCGGCAGTTGATAATTATTTAGAGAATGCCTAAAGATCTTTTTCACTTATTTTTGTGTTTTATTGTTTCCTCTTTCTACCTTTTTTTTTTTTTTTTTAAAGAAGCAAATTATTTCAATTTTTTTTGCACTGAAAATATAACTTCCAATTTTTTCACCGTTGTTCTATTTCCAACTTTGAAATTGACATTACTTATTCGCTCCAATTAAAGTCGTTTCTGATAATTTTAAAAATCGACGTTAGTCATAAATGAGCCTGATTTGGAGAAATCCAAGTCGAAGAGGAACGTAATCAAGTGACTGAATTGTGTGTCACTGTTTCAGGAGGCGACCTTCGCTATTTATATCACCGAGAGGAGGAAGGACCTTGATCGCGTCACCGATCAGCTGGCCGCCTGGACGCGTGCCAGAACGCTGGGTGCTAAGAAGCCGCCGTACGTCTACAGAAGAAAGTACCTCCTGTAAAGAGAGCTCCAAGACATGAAACTCGCTGTCCACGACGAATGCCTTTGCGGCAAACGCATGCAGCCAAAAAGATTAAACATCGTATATTTTACTGATAATTTCGTAATTAGTGTGCATTGATAACGAATCTCCAAAATACTATTAGTCGACTAAACTTCCCCGATCCATGGCCGTGAATATTTTAGTAGCCGTTTAAAATTATAACTATAGATTATTTACAATATGTTTATTAATGATTTCAGTCACTATTTGTCTGCCAAGTTAATGTTCGAGAAAAATTTTGATTTTCCATTAAAATGTTTCATTACGTTGTGTTAACGGATTATTCATAGTTTTATGCTATTGAATGCAATACGTTTAACAGGTCAATTGAAAAGTCCCCTGCCTACCATAGTAAAACACATTTTTTGCCAAAATTAGTTCTTTTTATTCAACATAATTCCCTTCAAGGATGATACACTGATTATAGCGACCCTCCAACTTTTCGATACCATTTTTGTAGTACGATTTGTTCTTTGCTTCAAAATAGGCCTCAGTTTCGGAGATCCCCTCTTCATTCGACGAAAATTTCTTCCCAGCGAGCATTCTTTTGAGATCTGAGAACAGGAAATAATCGCTGGGGGCCATATCTGGAGAATACGGTGGATGAGGAAGCAATTCGAAGCCCAATTCATGGATTTTTGCCATCGTTTTCACTGACTTGTGACACGGTGCATTGTCTTGGGGAAGCAGCACTTTCTTCAAATGCGGCCGTGTTTCGACGATTTCGTCCTTCAAACGGTCCAATAACGCTATGTAATAGTCGCTGTTGAAGGTCCTTCCTTTTTCAAGGTAGTCAATGAAAATTATTCCATGCGCATCCCAAAATACAGACGCCATAACCTTGCCAGCCGACTGTTGCGTTTTCCCACGCTTTGGAGCGGGTTCATCGTGTGCAGTCCACTCGGATGACTGTCGACTGGACTTTGGAGTGAAAGGATGGAGCCATGTTTCATCCATTGTCACATATCGACGCAAAAACTCGGGTTTATTACACTTGATGATCTTCAAACACTGCTCCGAATCATCAACTCGTCGTTGTTTTTGGTCAAAAGTGAGCTCGCGCGGCACCCACTTTGCACAGAGCTTTCTCATACCCAAATATTCGTGAATGATATGATGTACACGTTCAGTTGATATCTTTAGAGTGTCTGCTATTTCATTCAATTTCAATTTACGGTCATTCAAAATCATTTTGTGAATTTTTTTTAATGTTTTCGTCGGTAACAACCTCTTTTTGGCGTCCACTGCGTTCACCGTCTTCGGTGCTCATTTCACCACGTCTAAACTTAGCATACCAATCCTTGATGGTTGATTTTCCTAGAGCAGTGTCCGGAAACTCGGCATCAAGCAAAGTTTTTGCTTCAAATGTATTTTTTCCCTTCAAAAAGCAATATTTTATCAACACGCGAAATTCCTTTTTATCCATTTTTTTCACAATAACAAAAGTTGCTTCACTCAAAATGCTATAATTTACAAACTATTGATCCGACAGCTGTCAAATTTATACACTCATCTTTGGAGGGTTAGGGCTAACTAAAAAACATATGGATTTAATTCTAGTAGCGCCATCTATGTGTCAGGCCGGGGACTTTTCAATTGACATGTTAAATTGAAAACGGGTGGTTGCTAAAACTTGAAATGCCTGATGAATATCGAAGAAAAATGGGATTATTTTTGCTGTGACATTGCCTTGCTTTTCATTGTTCAACATTTCTGCCATATCTTGGTCTGATACACGAGTTAATAAACACTGACTTCCAATTGAAGACACAATAGCAAGCCGAGTACTTTATTCATCTTTAGTCGCTCTCTCACGAATCCTATTTAACTCAACAATACAACATTTTGAAGTAGCAGCTTTCCAAAAATCCCCTGTTCTGATTTCAACAATTCTTTCTAACAGTAGATACGTAATTCAGTAGTAAGACTAAGAATCACTTCTATCCAAAAGACTACGATATTTCAATTTAATTTATTAATAACTAACACCTTGACCTAATCCTTGATTTCCCTTCATCTCACTGTATCGTTTATTTTTCATCTGCAATTCATTTCATTTTCTAGTTTCGTTCTGGTTGGAATAAAATTATACGTTTATGCAATTCAATTTACAAAAAGTCATCTTGGCATGATATCTAACAATGCCATGAATTCACCAAAATATGTAGCGTAAAAGATCTTAATGAAGCACGTGAGCACTAAAATGGATACAAATCACAAAGAACACTACTTCCGCTAACCTTCCATCCCAAGATTAAATGAAGGAAAATAAATAATAATAACCACCGTGCCTCATAGAGTGTGGCCCACGCGAAATTGTGCCCGTAACTGGAATTGAGTTTGACATTTTTGTTTCTAAAACATTAAAGGAGTTTACTAGAGATAAGCTTTCTACTCTATAATATCAGTATCTCCAGAAGGTTTACTTTGTTCATAATTTTTTTTTGTTTTAAAAAAAAGGTTCTTCGCTTAAATCTAAATTTTTAGTGGCATACAGTAAAAATAATAATAATAATAATAATAAATAATGACTATATGTTGAATCACTTAGAAGCAACACGAAAACTATTGGCGACAGACTTCGTCATTTTAAACCTCGGTTAAGTGACGAGGACAACACCTGAGAAGGCATCCAATTTTTCTAACTTCCACCCAATCCGAACTTGAGGCCATCGAGCCTCGAAAGTTTCAACGTTCATCAGCCTTTCTACATAACGTGTCTGAAGGGGTTCCAGGACAATTTTAGTCATGAACTCGCGACCTTGACGACTCGGCTACCGTGACTGGACTTTGAACTTTAAATATTAGTATCAGAGTATTTTTCAGTCTAAAAATGTGTTCCGAGTTTCGTATGGCGATGGAAATAAAACAAATCGTATAAATAGGATTGAGGCGTAACGTTAAAGAATAGGACCAAAAATTGCAGTTGTTTTCCTGATTGGAAATGTTCTTACTTTACTGTCAAATTCACTTTTCGCTATTCTGTAGAGCCGTGGTTCTCAGTTCGTGATCCACGGAACACATGCTCCGTGGAGTCACTAAGTTTGGTTTGCTTTTATTAACATCACACTAGAAGCATAACGAGGGCTACTGGCGACGGACCTTGTAATTTTGAGTCTCACTCAAGTGACGAGAACATCACCTGATCTGGCACCTCCCACTCCTAACTTCCAAACCGCGCCAACGTGAGAACTTTGAACCTCATCAGATTTAACAGGTATCAGATTTAACGGGTCTTCAGTGGCAACAAGGTTCGAACCCATGACTGGACGAAAACCGCCGCTGCTACTCCTCGACCATGACCACTAAGTTACTGCAGCGTTGTGGAGTCACTTAATGTGTTCCGCGAAAAAATCAAGGACAATTAAAAATGATTGCAAAAAAAAAAAAAAAAAATCAGTGCAATCTAAAAAATTTTTTCTGTGGGATTGTAATCAGCAAATGCGAATGACAATTGATTTGTTTGGTTGTGTACGTGGTATCGGTGACTTCACCCGCACCAAATTGCTTTGAAAAATGACGTCATGTACTAGACTGAGTGGTAAACTAAATGTCACAATAATTTCTTCGTGGGGAAGAATCCATTTGGTATCTGCTAAAAATGAATTCCTGGGGATTAGAAAAAAACCCAACTAACATATTATTATTGCTTACGTTATATCTTTACAAGGTAGCATTTTTAGCGAAATTTTGAAAAAAAAAAAAAAAAAAAAAAAAAAAAAACCCTGGGAAATTTAGAAGAGGATTTGCGAAAAGCATTTTATTATTTCTATTCTTCGCAATAATAATGCAAAGATCACATGAGACTCGTCGCTTGATCGTGGTTCAATATTATAAGGTCCGTCGCCAATAGCCCCCGTGTTGCTTCTAGTGCGACGTTAATAAAAACTAAACTAAAACTAAGCAAAGATCACATTTTGAATTAAATTTGAGATTTTCTTTTAAAGTATTATGTAATTTTAGTGATTTTAATTAAAACATGTTTGCATCTATCAATATCGGTATTTTATTCTTCTATAAAAGAAAAATTTGAAGCAAATGGGACCCATGTTTTTCTCACTGCGCCCTATGATTTCAAGATGCTCCTCAAGGACATCCTACTTTAGGTAAGTATGGAATTATGACCCCGAGGCACCTTAATGATCTTTTCTTTCCCATGAAGTTTACTGTCTTTGGTAAACACAAATGACGCCCCGCCGCGGGGGGGTGGTGGGGGTGGTGGTGTGTATTCGACCCTTTTCTTCACTCAATTAATTTTTTATCATTTCTCGTTTTTTTTTTCAAATGTCTAGAACGCCTTGTTTGGTTCAACATAATCATAACTGGTTTTTGCGCCATTAAACTTCATCATTCACTCACTTTGATTTCAAGAAGATTGGATACTCCTGCTTTGGAGCTTAAATTACTTTGTAAGTGTTCCGTTCAAAACATGTCATTCCCGACTGCAAAAAGAGTGAGAACGATAGAAATTTACGTATTTTATAATGAGTTTATGTCAATTTATTTCCCTGCAGATGTACTATATTTCGTCTCCTGTAAAGTGTTAGTTTAAAAACCTTTGTTAAAACATGAAATGGCTTATGTATAGAATATTTGAAATTGGGAGCCGTAGTATAATAGAAGAATATTTGTGTCTCGAATTTATATGAAAATCGAAACATTTTCCATGCCCCGAGTTTATTAAGGTGACTCCCATTTGGTCTATAGAAGGAATTATCTGGAAGTTATTAGTAATGGAAGACACGTGAATTTATTTAAAAAATAAAAATTCTTTCCTTTAGCTCCTGTGAAATTTACAAACTAATAGTTTTATCTGTTGTTTTCCTTCGTGGGGTCAAACTTCGCTCGCATGTTTTTACGAGTTCGCGCACGGTATCCATCTTCTTCGAATACGAAACCCGACGTGACACAATGTCTGGGAGAGAAAAAAATAAGTTTCTCTAAAAGTCAATCTTAATATTCATTATCTTCCTCTCCCTCCTTCATCAAGAGGGGGGATGGCAAAACCGTGAACTGAGAGGGAGGGCGTCGAGAACTAATTTATGCCGCTTGAAACCGTAATTTGTGTTAGCGGCTCTGCCTAAAGGGGGAAAAGGAGGGGAGGCACAGAAGTATTCAAGACATGCTGAGAGTTTTTCGCTCGTTAGTTCGTGGGAATTGAGACTGGTAACAAGAGGAGGTATTAAGTTTGCTCCCCGCTCACTTATTTACCTTTCTGAAAAGAGGGATACCCCCGTGGATCGTCTTTTCCTTTTTTTTCCCCCACTCTCTTCTCCAGAGAATATTTGGATGAAGTTTCCTACTCTTCCCACTGCACTCTTTGTTTGGCTTCCGAAGAACCATTTTTTTAAAACGTAGTGTAGCCAGATGACATTTTTAGCGAGTTCTTAGAATTTTTATTATTAAAATATTTCAGGCTGAGATGAAGAGATAAAAATATTTATTGCCGATATTTTTAATCTCAAAATGAGTTTCTATGGCACATGCATTAAAAATACGTTGTAGAATTGAAATTGCTTAATATTTTCATTCGTTACATTTTAAAATTTTTTAATTGTTCTCGTTTTACCCCCTTGTTTCATTTAAATTCAAGTTTCAAACTTTTTTTTTTAACTAAAACACTCACGAGAAACTAATTAACTTTTAATGAAAACGTGAGGCATTTTACTGCATTTATTTTCATATAATAACCGTAAATTAGTTTATCCCACTCTTAGCATTGCAACACAATTCTTTTTTAAATCTCATAACTTTCCAAGACGAGCGAGTTACATTCTTAATGTAGAAGATCATAGTTCATTATTTGTTTTTAATAAAGTCACGACTTATTATCTGTTATATCATAACGTCTTTTGTAATGAACCTATGAATTCTTAAAAAAAAAAAAAAAAAAAAAAGTATATTTTTTAATTCAATTTTACCTTGAATGTTAATTTCCCATTCTTCATTTTTAACTAGGCCTTAATGGTAATGATACTTGTAATTAACGTACTCTTTATTTGCCGCAGATTTCTCATGAATTGTAAAAAATCATCTCTGCCCCTGCTTCAATTTTTGGTGTCATTTGTCAAAATTTTGATTGTATCTAATGATGAAAGTCAAACATTGTTAACTCCTGGTAGTCATGGTCTATGGTTATGAAACCGCAATTCATTTTTTTTTTTTTTTTTTTTAAAAAAAAAGAGCAATAATATAAATTCCGACTTCAGTATGAATTTCCTGCTTTACTTTATACTCTTTCAGCTTTATTTTTAATTATTCATGATATCTCTTTTATACAAGTAAGGGAATATGTATAAATCATTACATTTGACCACTCAATAATGGTTAAACGAACAGCTGATCTTACTGATCACTAGATCTCTTGAAAAGAAATAAAATTAGACCGCTACATTTCACTTTCCAAGAAACGGGGATTCATATCCAATACAAGCATTCAAATCCAATAAAGATAAATAAAAAAAAAATCCTTCTCGTCAACTGATCGAGATTCTAAATTGTGAGGAATGTCACCAATAACCTCGTGTAGAACGATGTCGGTTTCACCAATCAGCAACTTTCTTCTTAATGAGTGATAGTAGTTTAATGGCGCAAGATAGCCAGATGTGGCTATACTGCGCCAAACAAGGTAAAGCTGTGGTCTTAACGTTGAAAATTTTTTTTAAAAAGGTAAAGAAAAGTGGTTGTCAAAGAAGGGTCGAAAATAGAGAAGAATCGATAAGAGTTATCCAGTAGGCTTGTCACCCGTGTTTCAATATTCATTATATTCCCGTGTATATTCGTTTTCAAAATTCAATAAAACCAATGGGAAAGATAAAGATCAATAGGGCCCTTCTGGTTCGTGAAACTCGTACCTACCTAAAGAAGGTAAAACCCCTGAGGGCAACTTTATTCTTAGATGGACACTCACTTCTTTTCGTATACTTTTCGAACGCGTATAAATTAAAATCGGTTAAATTGAGGAATTATTTAACGTAACAAAATATATATATCTTACTATATTATGTACAATTGCATAGAAAATATATAATACGAGTAATAAATGAATATAAAAGTGAGAGATGAGCGTATTTGAAAATATATGTAATTAATGTAAACCCCTCCCCTTTATATCACATTAGCTTAAAACAATTTTGCTTGCTAAATAAGGACATTAAAGTATAGTAAATTGTTCTGGATGTGAAATAAGATCCAACTATACACTACTGTGTGTTATTAGATACATAGAGAAAGATTTTCTATTAATGTTGTCTCAGAAAATAAGATGAATCATTTGAGTTTTTTCTTCATTGGACGGCTTGCGAAATGGTTTCACTCCTGACAAATCCTCGGTTAAAAATCCTCCCCTTCTAGTTTATTTTCACAATTTTCTAAGGGTCTCCCAAGCAGGGAATCTCCTGCCAGAAAGGGGGGAAAAAGTTTAATAGAGAATCCAACATTCCAAAACCTCAAGAAACTTTCTATCCATCTCCTCAGTGCTCCCTTTTTATTCATGAAATGTTTTCATCTCGCGCGAAGCCCCCTCAGCAACACAATCAAGTTTACGAGTCCGCCTTTACTGCCCTCTAAAAGTGAGAGGTGATAAAAACCCCGACGCAGATGCTTCTCCCCTACACCCTGCAATAAAAGCCCTCACAACCGACGGGGTTGTTTTGGATGAGCTGTTCAAATGTCTTTTTCTATCCAAACTGAAAAACACCATGTCTGGAATCATTGGAGTCCAGTATTTCAGATTTGGTGATGCTTTTGAGAGACCATTGATTTACTAGTTGCTACTAATTAAACTATTTATTAATGTTGTATTAGCAGCTACTGATTAATGTAAATGAAAATCTCCACTAAAAGTGTCTATTTTCTTATTACTTTTTTATAAAAGTGATTATTTTTTAAGAAACTGTTATTTCTTGAAACTTCTAACACCTCAATGAAATTTGCTCCTCTTGTTTTTAATTTGGGAATAACGCACACAATTTGCAGAGTTGAAAAAAAAGTGAAGAAATGTTTCACATAGTTTCTCCTGTGTTTCATTGTTTTCTTTGTCGAGTCATGGTCGCGAAATCGCGGTCGGCAATGTTTCTATCGAGTCTGAGGCCTCTAAGACCTGCCGTAGCGCATGTAATGCACGTTAAATCTGTCGAGGCTCTAAGAGTTCACGTTGTATGGTGTAGAAGTTTGGAAGGGGGGAAGGTGTCTTGATCGAGAATCAAAATTTTGAGCTTACTCTCATCAATAGTCCTCGTATAGCATCTAAGTGCTACCTTAAAAAAGCAGATTCTCTCTCCCTCATCCCTTTCCTTATAATTTTTTCTAATATAACCTTGTAAGTTGCCTGAAGTCAACTTTCATGAAAGGAAAAGAAATTACTCGTGAAATAAATCCCATTTATAAAAATCAGTATTTTATGTTTTTCTTGCAAATACGATTTTTAAAAGTGAGAGTGGTGTAACAATTCATCTGATTGCTAATTCGTAGGTCTGAAATGCATTGAAAAATTAAACTTGATTGCGAGCCCCTTCCCAATTTAATTTTTTCTAAAAAATTATAATTTGATTTCATTTACCTTTTGTCATTTTATTGTGTTCCCATGTCAACAAATCCTTTAAAATAAAAAGAGATCGAGTGATTGAAGTGAATGTTGGACACAGGATTCTGATGTGAGGTTTTTCTTACTAGTTGAGTCTTCTTTAGGACATATTTTATTATCAAAATTCTTTATAAAAAATAAAAAGGTTCTATTGAATCGCAATTGTTTCTAAAATATTAAATTTATAACTTACGTGAGATGTGACATGATTATTTTTTAATTTTTATTTAAAACATTTCTTTTTATAAAATATTATATTATGAGGCACTTATTCTTAATTAATTGTTAGAAGTGTGACACATTAATACATTTAATTTATCAAATAACGTTTAGTACTTTGCCAATATTTAAATACTTTCGGGTAATTTTTTAAAGTAAAAAGTTTCGAAAAATGATTCAAATTTTTAATATTTTACCCTTGAATATGCCATATGCCATGGTAGCTTGGCAGATAGATATTCACGCTTAATATATTGATTCATAAAGCCATCACTTGATTAAAATGCTAAAAGTTGAATTGACGATATAGTTGCGACGTGTTTCGACTAGTTGACCTATTTGTAAAACATGTTCAGTTTTGAAATTAATAATAATTTCTTTAGAATGTGTGTGCAGCTTTTAAAATATTCATTCATTCTTTCGTTTTTGCGTTTACAAAAGAATGCTGCCTCTTATAATGTGATTATCTTGAATCGTAGGGTTTTGTTGTCTTTATCTTCTGCCTACTTCAACATTACGTCATCTCGTCGTCGCCCCGAAAACTTCCTGCTTACGCGCCTCTTCCGTGGGTGGCGCTGCTTTTTGTCCCTTTCACATACGAACACACTCCCTTCCTTCATTTTACATATTATTTTATTCGCAGTTCGTGATTACTTCATGTATGATTTCGATTCTGTGATTTCTAAAACGATGCCAATCTTTTTTATCCAAGTAATTGGGATTCACTATTCCCATGAGCAGAAAGTTCGTTTCGAGTCGATTGTACAATTTACTGGTCCCCTGGACACCTTTGAAAGTAGACCGTTGCATACGCAGCTTCACTTGGTTTGTTTTATTACCGTCGCACTTAGAAGCAAAACGAGCGCTATTGGCCACGGATCTCGAAGTTTTGAACTAATGGCCTGTAAAACGGTGCTGAAACAAATAGGACTGTGATTCATGGATTGGTTTTGATTGATGTTGAGAGGAGTTTTCATCGTCGATAAGAATTATACTGATCATAAGACACCATCGCGCCTGAATGAAGAAGCAATGAAAACAATGGTTTGCTTCTGGTGAATCTGCTTCAAAGAAGGTGAAGACTACCGGAAAAGTTTCGGTGCGAAGGGCGCTATCCTTATGGATTTCTTAGAAAAGGAAAAACGACCTATTGTCAATGTTACAGTGAGTTACCCTGATCCTTATACGGGTTCAAAGTGATCCGTCGTGTTGCTTCTGTAGTGAGACTTTCATAAAAACAGTGTCAATCGCCAATAAATCTTATTGCCACTCACATTCGCCAAGTAGGGAGGAGAGTTCTTAAGGGTTATTCTACTCATCATATTACGGTAACCATCTCTGTTTGAATTATGCAGCTTTTTAAAAACGATTGTAAAATGTCTCAAGGATGCCAAAACCTATAATATCATGATTTGGCCACCTTTTTTTGCATGCTGCTTAGGAAGAAAAAGTAGTTTAATAATGGCGTAAATTGGCATTACTCGTACTATGATGTTATGTAATTATTCACAACCGTTTGGTTGCATGATATTCTCAGAAAAGGTCGATTTTTCTATTCGAAGGGCAGAAATGTTTTTGACTGCTTTTATGTCTTGATATTTTCGAAATCGGCAACGATAAAGCGAAAGGATTCGAGTCTCTATAAATTTGAAATCGTGTAGAATTCATAAAATAATGTTTGTTTTTTTCGAGTGTTTGAAACGTTTGGGTATCTTTACGTCTGTGGTATTTTATACGTTTTCGAAGATGAAATAAAAATTGAAATGTTTCTGTAGTACTACAGTAATGTAATAAAATATGAATTACTGGAACAGTGTTTACAACGTACCACTGATTGCTCAATTTCTATGGTTTTCTTATGACATCTTTCTTTACGCGAGTTGAATTCCACCGAAGAGAAAAATATGTATCAAAACAAAAAATTATTCTTAAAATTTAAAAAATAAATCTTCTAACGTCATAGTGACGGAAACAGGAACGATATTGATCTTTCGATCAAGTTTTCTTACAGGTTCGGCATTTTAAAGAATTTTATTTCGCTAGATTTTGCTTCAAAACTCATTTCCTTCCTAACTTTAAAATGTGTTGTAGTGAATAAACTCTTAACATCTCCCTTTCCTCCCAATTAATATTCTTTGAAAGTATAGCGTATCAGTAATTATCAAAGATTGGTTTCCGATAATATAGATAAAGAAAATTTAGACTACAAAGTTAAACATCAGTTTTCGTGTATTCTCAGGTTACAAATGCGGGAAATATTCTTTTATAATACTCTGGAACGGCGTTTCTCGTAAAATTGTCTTAGTTATACGAGTGTGGTGATTTCTTACTTCATCGCCATATAATTATTCTTTGAAAGATACGTATTGTTATGCGTATGCAAGATATGCATATTTGACCGACAATTTACGAAAATCATATCTTCATTTGTAGATAATGGAAAAGTTGTATGTCTTGTGTCGTTTTAATTCGAACCACTCCCTTTTTTTATATTTATTTTAAACTAATACCGATATAATTTAAATACGTTTTTTTTTATCTTTATCGTCGCAATTTGTAAAAAGGATGAAACTTTTCGATTTACAAATACATTTATTCTTCTTCCCTCCTTTTTTTTTTTTTTTTTTTTGAATGTTCAAATCATTTTCCCATATATTTCTCGAGCCCAGGCCACATTAATCTTTGGGCCTCGAGGTTTTGAGATAACTTACAGTAATTAAGTTGGTGTGAGTGATGGAGGAGTTTAATGGCACAAGAGCCAGATGTGGCCATTCTGTGCCAAACAAGGTTGTAACTTGCAAGAGGAAAGAAAGTTAAAAATGATTAATAAGAAGAGTAAAATATAGAGAAGGATCGCTAAGGTATCCCGGTGGTGCTTCACCCGTGTTTACCAAAGACAGCAAACCCCTTTGGAAAGGGAAAAAATCACTAGAATGCCTTGGAGACATGATGTCCTCATCTATCTAAAAAATGCAAACCCCTGAGGGCTTAAGTTATGTTGGAGGAAATTAAGTCAAAAATAAAAGTAAATTGGCACCAAATCTCTGATTCTCCCAATCGGGTTACCCTGCAATCCTTCTCTATTTTTGACCCTCCTTCTTGTCAACCAATCTATCTTTTCAATTTCTTCACGTCTAGACCACAGTTAAATCTTGTTTGGCGCAGTATAGCCATATCTGGCTCTTGCACCAATTAACTTTACTTTCTCACTTAACCCTTCTTGTCGATCAATCTTTTTTTCATTGTTTTAATGTCTAGATCACAGATTTACCTTGTTTGGCGCAGTATGGCCACATCTGGCTCTTGCGCCAATAAAACTTCACTCTCATCAGCCTAATCAACAACTCGGCACTATTAGTGTCCACCCTCGATTGTATCGCTTGTTAACTGGGCAGGAGGGTGGCGATTTAGAACGTATCTTTTTAAGAGTAGTTTCAAACTCCTCTCTTTACTTTCATGTAGCAAACCGAAAGAGTAGCATCTAACAGAATACAGATACAGTTACAGAAACAGAATACAGTTAAATAGAATGGTGCATTCCACCCCAACAGTTGGTCGTAATGTCTTTTGCGTCAAGTCTTGGAACTGAGCGTTTCTCGAAATTAATCGTCACTTGACCGAGGTTCAAAATTACGAGGTCCGTTGCCAATAGCCCTCGTATTGCTTCTTGTGTGACGTTAATAAAACCAATTCAATCCAATCCCCAAAATTAAGCCGAACCATTGCAAATAAATAATTAATTAAAAATAAACAATGTGAAAATCAATTACCTCAAAATTGTTCGTAATAATTATACTTATGACAGTGCTGTAGAAACATGACCTCAGGGACTTGGCTTCTTTGGATGGGTTCGGGAATCATGATCCCGAAACACTCCCAGTGATCTTTTTCTTTCCTTGTTTTTGGTAGATATGCGTAGAATGCTAGGGTATAACCCCCGATATACCCTAGCAATCCATCTCTATTTTTGGTTCTTCTGGTCAACTAGTTTCCCCCCAGATTTTTAAATATCTAAATCACATTTGTTTGTCCTTGTATAGCCATATCTGGCTTTTTTTTTGCCATTGGGGTACACCATCACTATCTCACTCCTTAAAAACATCACTTTCTTTTATATAGCATCACTATTGATCGAATTACGAAAAATTATTGAATGTAAAGAAAACGAATTGTTGGATTTTCGAGAGCTATTTTTATCGTTGAATCGACACATTGAAATTCAGAGAAAACTAACGACAGCAAATTATATAGCTAGTAAAACTAAAATAAAAAATTCGTCCAGCAACAACTTTTGTGTTATATTGCGCACATGGTCTGATGTACAGTGAAAATAATTTAACCCCGCTTGCTGTAAATTAAGCTCAGTAACTGGAAGTTATATCCAAATCAAAATATTAGGTTTCAACTCATGTTATATTAAGTGACATAATAGCTACGGAATATACTACCGATGACTATCAAGAGACGAGAAACTTTCTCACCATACTTCGTGAAGACTTCGAGAATCCTTCGAGTTAGACTTCATTAGCATTCATTACTCCTTGGGAAATTATCCGGCTGAATTGAATTTCGGTAGGGCTTGTCATCTGTATGGGGAATGTCTAATGACCTTCCAAAGATTTATCAATATTTCTAGCTGTTTATCATCTCGCATGGTTAAATTACAAAATATTAAAAGGGCCAGAAATGTTTGAAATTTCTGGATTCGAGGTCCCTCTAAACAGTTCCTACTTACAGATGGTGTTGAATTGCTAGTCACTAACAAATATTTAACAGATTTCTTGACCAACCACAGATCGTTCTTACGCTCAAATCAATTTAAAATTAAAAAAACCTCCTACTGTCTCCAAGGACTTTAATTATCAATTTCAGTTTGGAGATTCAAAACACTACATTAACACGATTACTAGGGATCAGCATTAACGATTAAAAACATGATAAATAATAGAAGCTTTATGCACAAAGTTACACATTCGTTGGGATGATATTTCACTCCGTGAGGTTTTCTTTCAACTGATTGAAAGAAATCTCTTTTCTGAATGAACCTTCCAAGCTCTAGTTGGTGAATGAAGATCTCTCGTTTAAAATAATTAAAGTCCTTGCATACATAGGCATAAAGGAATCAATCCTAAATAATAGTGCACAGTTATCGTTCCGTAAAACTATTTTAGAATTAATACCACAACTAGTTCGAGAATAGAATTTCACTTTTATTTTTCACGCCCTCGAAAAATGCGATTAATAATGACGTTCTGTCCGCACCCCATGGTGACGCTTGATTGGAAAAACGTTTTCGAAACAACTTATCGATTTCAGTTCTTGAAAAGCCATCGGCACTCTATAACCTCACGACCGAGAAGTCATCGTCTTCGATTGGTGGAAGACAGGCATTGTCTCTCCGTCGAAAAACGATTCGTTAAAGATTTCTTTTTCCATATGCGGCTCTTTTGTATTTCTTGTCACCCGCTGTGTGAAAGTGTCATTAAAACCCTTTCGCTATTTTGTTCCGTTCGAACTACAAAGACCTTGTTGTGTGTTTTGACACTCGAAGGAATAAAGATCGGATGTCAACTCTCCCAAAATGAATACTTATCCGAGATTGGTGAGGATTTCCGAAACGTATTGAACAAATCGTACCTGTCGTCAATGGATGTGATGAATACTTTTGAATTTTTGTCGCACTACACTCAATTAAGCGAGGTTTCTTCGCGTTTTTCTGTCGACACTTCTCTGCCTGAAGCAAAATACCGTATAAATAAAGATGTACATTGGTTTTATATATATTTTTTTCGTGTAAAAAATTATTACATTAATCTCTTTTTTTTTTTGTTTGTTTGAATCGGTCAGACGAATAACAAGGAATGAGAAACCGAATATCTCTATTGACCTCCAACATACGAGTGCAGTGTACATCGGTCAATACCGAAAAGTTCCTTATGTCATCGTCAGGACTGTAAAAGCAACGTAAAAACAATGCACATTTTTAGGACGTGGTCAACTTCGAAGGTCCTATTATTGTTGTTTTGCGTAGCTCACTTGCTTGTTTCTTTAGGATGGGATTAAAATGTTCAAAAAAGAAACTACTACAATGCAACCATAAAAATTGAACACCTTTCTAAGTTGTCATTTTTCACATTCTATATTCTGCTGAATAGAAAGAGAACTTTTCTATGTTGGCCTTTTGGGCAGTTAAGTTATTCTTTGGTTTAACATCAGTAACATGGTCAGTTAGTCCACTCTACTGAATGTGGTCGAGGGTGTGAATTTTGCTTCTTAATTATCTTATTTTGTTCTGTTCTTAGTGATTCATCAAACTTTGTTTAAATAGCTTAGTTTTTCATTTTTTAAAACTTTACTTAGTTTTGAAAAATTAATTTTTAAAAAAAATTTAAGTTGAAACAAAAGAAATTACTTGCATTGAAATATGCCCAACAGTTGTAGAAAACAAGTAAACTTAAAATTGAATAACGTAATCTTAGTCTCTGTTAAGTTTTGGAATAGAACATTCATACTCATATTGAATGCAATTTTGAGAAAACATTCAAGTATCGGGACTTCTTTAGGTGAAAACCAAATTTACGACCACGAGTAAACTTTCTCTCGTGTTGTCTTTGGTTAGGATGATTAACGCGCTTTCGGGATACTCCTACTACCCCTTTTCTATTTGTAACCC
Source organism: Nephila pilipes (assembly GCA_019974015.1). NCBI lineage: Eukaryota > Metazoa > Arthropoda > Arachnida > Araneae > Nephilidae > Nephila > Nephila pilipes. The sequence goes on along the minus strand of BMAW01005704.1, from coordinate 147,303 downwards.
TCTTCCCACACACATTTATCGAGTCTAGTCCAGATCAGAAATATGCAGGTAAATTAAGGAGGGTTTGGATCAGCTTGGTCAAAATTGACCTGTGGTCCAATATAATCAATGACCGTTGTGGTGACCGGGAATGACAGAATAGTCCCACTGTAGCTCATGCATGTCGTAAGAGGCTACTAAAATGGGTACCCAGCGCCTGGGGGTATAGCCGGGCACCCTGCCCCTGGGGATTATATCAGGGGACCTCAGGGACTTGCCTTCTTCAGGTAAGTACGGGCATCATGACCCCGAGGCACCTTAGTGATCTTTTTCTTTCCCATGGGGTTTACTGTCTTTGGTAAACACGGGTGACGCACTCCCGGGATACCCTAGCGTTCCTTCTCTATTTTCGACCCTCCTTCTTGTCTCAACCACTTTTTATCTTTTTTTTCAACTTCACGTCTAGACCACAGTTTAACCTCGTTTGGCGCAGCATAGCCATATCTGGCTCTTGCGCCAATAAACTTTACATTCACTCACTCACTCCAATATAATCAATCAACCAGCTTTTGAAAACACTAATTTTGAATAATTTTATATTAGTGATCTTATTGGAAGTTATGCTTGCTTTCTAAAAACATTCTGTGGCCGCAGTAGCCTAGTGGTTATGGTCGCGGCCGGCGGTTTTCGTTGAGTCGTGGGCTCGAGCCTTGATGCCATAAAAGATTCGCCGTGTAGCCATTGCTGATGCACGATTTATCTGACGAGGTCCCAAATCCTCTCTTTGGTGTGGGATTTAGGAGAGGAAGTGCCAGCTCAGGTGTCGTCCCCGTCACTTGACCGAGGCTGAAAACAACTAGGGTCCTTCGCCAATAACTGTCGTTTTGGTTCTAGTGTGATGTTAATAAAACCAATCAACCTAAAGCCATGCTGAAAAGCAAGGTGTTTGTGTGATTCGATATGAAAGCTCGTGTATTTTTGACTGAATACGTTTTTTTCCCACATGAGTACTTCTGTCATTTTGTATTCAACTGAATCAGATGCAGCATGTATCCCAAAGAAAGGTTTTTATATATATAATGACGAGTTTGAAGACACGTCTTTTAAACGTAGAACAATCTCATTCTATTGACCATGTCTAAAAGTTTCATGCTGACCTCTTGGAACGATTACGCATTTGCTGCTCATTGTGATTCTGTATTCAGTTGTTCTTAGAATTTCGATAAAAATTTTCTTCATGCCCGTGTACCATACCATGTGGAAATCATTTTATGATTCAAATTAGCTCATAACCGTAAAAATAGGTATACCACATTTGCTTAACATTGTAGAAATGAAGAGGTTAATGGAAAATACGAATTAATATTTACTTATATTTCATATTATGGCACTAAAAATCGACATTCTTTTTTATAAAATATTATTTATGTTTTAAATTTAATTTTAAATGAGTCATATTGGGTCAGGCAATAAATCTAATGTTAATAGTTTTATTATGAGGATGCTCTTCCTTTGTTATTGCCGTATGTGAGACATACCGACAAAAGTTTTGAAATCATTCTATTTCGGTTTCCTAATAGAATGGGATTGCCATTTCTATTAGGAAACCGAACACATGAAAGAAATTGAGTCAAGAATTTCTTCTTTACTTTGCTAACTGAAAGTAAACACGGAAATTTCAATGTATGGTCCTTGCATAGTTCTATTTGGCGTTCCGTCGAATAAAAAGAAAAATTGCTAATCACATGATTGATGTGCTTGATGTCCCATAATATACAAAACATCATCTATCTTTCCCTTTGTTCTGTAATGACTTTTTCGGGCTATTTTGGAAATTCTGTTTTTAGACTACTTCTCAGTGAATTCAGCGAACTGAAAGTAATTTAAGCGGATTTTAAGGTATTTTAATAGGTTTTTCTTGCTGTGAAATCTCATATATATATTATTAAACGTATTGCAATATATTATTTTTACTTTTTTAAAAGTAGTGTTTTACTCTTCGTTTCTTTCTAATTCCTCAAGCGGAAAACAATAACAGTACTACGTCGTGGGTATCCGTGTTATTTGTTGTTGATTTTTAGTAATTTGAATCTAAAATTATTTCCTGTTTAGAGATCCTTTGAATCAAACATCCCTTGTTATTCATTGACTGAGAATATCAATGTTATAATAGTTTTTCCCTCTCTCTTTTTAGAATATCTGGTACGAATTCATTCATTTGATGCATCATTCCACATTCTGTTTAAAATGATCATGCACTCCTAGGGAAAATGTGATGAAACAGGAATAATAAGGGTATTGTGTGAGTGTGTGTGCTAAATTCTTCACGGACTTATTAGTTAAACAGCTTATATGTTTCGTAAACAAATTTTTTCGAATGTTTTATTGCATGCCGCCGTAGATTCGTGCTCATGGTCGAGGAATCGCTGCCGGCGGTTTTCGTCAAGTGATGGGCTCGAGCCTTGATGACCCGCCGTCTAACCGGAGCTGATGCGCGTTAAATCTGTTGAGGCTCAAAGTCCTTCCGTTTGAGGTGGTGAAGGAGGTGCCAACGCAGGTGTCGTCCTCGTCACTTGACCGAGGTTCAAAATTACGAGGTCC
>BMAW01005704.1:142500-144440 GCA_019974015.1 Nephila pilipes | reverse complement strand
TAGGAACGAAAATGTTTCTTTTTCATGAGTTTGAAGACATTTGATCAGTTAGCCTGTACATAACTTCATTAACACATCGTATCATAGGCTTTTTAGTTTTAGCAATACCGTAACATACCCCCTGCTTCTTTTAGCTGATTTGCGTTTCATATTGTATTTGTATCGAATTCAAAATGGTCGGGATTTGCTTCACCTGAATAATGATTGAAAAGTTTTCATCTGTGTCAACATTATTCTCTGATTGTCATCATTTACTAGTTTTTCCTTCCGACTAGTCTGACCAATATCTGATCCTACCATCATGGCAGCATCAGGAATATTATTATCTCTCTATTCCTCCACCATCAACACAGATTCAAAGGTACTATTTACACATAGGTACTCAAGATGTTTTTAGAAATCTCCACATATATATTTTTTATTTTAATCATTTTCGGAAAATGTGACCTTGGCATCTCTCCACAGGGGTTAGGGATTTGAAAGATCCGCTGCTGGTCCCATTCGTTAGAATGGATGACAATCATTCCAAAGGGTGAAAATTGAGTGTTTTTTTTTTTTGTTCTGTTTGTAACAGTAGACTTTTGCATTTCTCTCAGGAAAGACCCAAGACTCTGGAGTCTCTCCCCATCCAATTAGTTCCCGAGGGTAGTTTCAACCAGACAAAAGGATTTTCCGGTCCAAATGACCGATCCTCTTTTTTGGAAGAGGGAAGATTCTCCCTCTTTGCGACCTAGGGTCAGGAGAAGGGGGGAAAGAGAAGATTTAGAACCCGAGGGATTCTCCCTTCTCGTCGGGAAGGGGCCCGATTGCTCGAATCCACCTGGTGTCATTTGTTACTCAGTTGCTGAGGCAGTTGGTCGGTTGCGCTTTCTTTGGTCGGTTATCGATATGTTCTGTGAAACAAATTCTAATTGAAAAACGGAAGTTAAGGTGTGTGTATGGCTATTTAAAAAAAATATCGTGTGCATCGTTTATAAAATTGTGTGCTTTGTATGATTAAAGGAATAACAGCGTTTCGCCCGAGAAGGAAATGTAACGCAAAGCGTCCCAAAATTGGATTTAGCATCTCTCTGTGTGTAATGTGTTTTTGGATTTACCATGTGCAGGTTTGTATAGTATTCCTTCAATTTTTTTTAAAGTTTTAGCATTCGTGCTATGCAAAATAAGTAGAAAATCTGAGAAACTCATTGCCACACTTCTGTTATCCTATTTTACCTTGCCAACTATTTTCAGATATAATTTGCATACATTTATTTCGATAATTTTTTATGTTATAACTTCTCAGCAGTGTAAATTTGGACTGACAATTCTTTCTACCCCTGAAAATGTAAGAAAATAATCATAAAATGTTAAATATGTAATTCAGTATTTGTTTGAATTTACTGTGAGAAGAAAAACATTTTATAAATAAATTTAAGATTTTACTCTATTCTTTCTGAAAACAGTGCAAATTATTTTAGTATTTGTAAAATCAATGAGAATGTTGATGTTTTCTTTTTTTACTGTGTGAAAAAGAAAAAAAAAAAAAAAAAAATATTGAGGTGTAATAATAATCTTTCCCGGAAAGAAATAAACGTTTTTATGATATCCAGTTCAAATGACGTAGAACGTTTATAATTACGTTTTTGAAGCAGCCGAAGAAAATTTTTTGTTTTTCGTTGAATGCTTAGTTTCTAACATTTAATTAAAGCTTAAGAAATGTTCTTTGATCATGTATTTTAAATCTGAGGTGTTGCTGAAGCAGAGTTAGTCGACTTTTGTTTGTAATGCAACCAAAAATGTCGCCAAGATTCGCACCGTCATGGAGTTGAATACTTCAGAGAAGGAGAGAGAAGTGTGGAAAAGAATATTAAACATAAAATATTGATAGATAACATCCCAAAAAGGTAATGAATCCTTTTTTTTTTCTTTTGAAAAAAACTAAGTATGAAAATGTATAC
>BMAW01005704.1:0-137500 GCA_019974015.1 Nephila pilipes | reverse complement strand
AATTCGTATGCACTTCTGGTTAAGGAGTTATTTTGATTGAAAGTTGTATTTATCAAGTAAAAGTAAGGTGTATCCTCAATTGTTTGTGCCACTGTACATTAAAACGAAGAACCCTTTCCATTAACCATATCGGAGAAAGTTTATTATTATGATTTGTAGTTAAAAGTTTTCTTAAATATTAGATAATTGGTTAATTACGTACTGTTATGCTTTTTCGAGTCGGAATGATGGGATTTCGAATTTTTGCGGCAAAGTATAAATTTTCTAGCTTTTAACAGAATTTGAAATTGTATCTTTAAAATATAGTGTACCTTTAGAACAAAAAAAAAAAAAAAAATGCTGTTTTATGTACCAATTAGTTTTGAATTTTTACTTGTTTAAATCATCCGTCAAATTCATCAATGATTTTAAGAATTGAGAAAATCAGAAAATGGTTATTTTTTATGAAAAAGCTCTTATTTTTTAAAATTATATTCACGGAAGTTTAAAGAATTATTATTTTGAGTATCTTTTTGATATAAAGATTGATAAGTTTCCTCAGTATTTGCAGGAAATAAAATTCATTTTATTGAGAACAAAATTTTATATCTAATTTTTGATAGTTCAAGGTAATATATGTTTTTTTTTTTTTTTGTGTGTGAATTGTATCTCACAGAAAATAATTTCCATTAAATGATTAATAATTCGTGCCCGATTACTTAACGTTCTTTTGTGAAAGTAATTTTAAGTTTTTTTAAATAAAAATTCAACAAATTTCAAAACACTCGCAATTTAAGGAATCCAAACTTCATAAATTTCTAGTTTATGTTGTGTGGCAGTAGTAGCCTAGCGGTCATGGTCGCGAACTCGCAGCTGGCACTCTTTCCGTCAAGTTGTTGGTTCGAGCCCTGCTACCTGTTAAGAGACCCGCTGTGTAATGGGGCTGATGTACGTTATATTTGTCGAAATCAGAAATCTTCCGTGTCATGGTGGGGAATTTTGGAGATGGAGGTGACAGTTTAGTTGTCTCACTTGACTGAATTTCAGTATTACGAGATCCATCGCTAATAGCCCTCGAATTGCTTCTAAGTGCAACGTTAGTAAACAGTCAGTCAAATCTTGGTTTAGTAATTGAAGCGAGAGGGCACCCCTCCAGATTTCCTTGGAAATGAAAAACAAATTTTATAAAAGTAAGTTTACGCGAAGAAGATGCAGGTTATACAAAACTGAACATTTTAAAATGGAATTTTTAAAGAATTATAATCTAAACCTTTTTGAAGAAATGAAAAGCACAGAAAGCATGACAAGAATACACAACCCTTTGTTAGGTACAACGGCACAAAAACTTGCATTATGAAAATGTATTTACTGAAGGATATATGTGCAAACAAAGTTACACTTTGAATTGATTGCTTACTGACGTCGCACGAAGAAGAAACGCGAAGGCTGTTGATGACGGACCTCGTAATTTTGAACCTCGGTTTTCCTCTTCAAATTTCCACACTACTATGCGGGAGAACTCGACAAATTCAGGAAGCATAAGCTCTTTTTATTACAACGTTTTTCTGAATTTCTCTTGGTGTGTGTGTCATCAAATTTTCGATCGTTAATTTAACCAACTTCCCATTAAGCTAGAGCTCCGAAATTTTGGAAACCGTTCTTTCATAACAATGCAATATTTAGATATTTGCGACCAGTTTTAACTAATATTTCAATAACTTTCTTTAATAAACTTTGCCACCATATAAAAACGTTGGTTGTTTTTTTTTTTTATCTCGAATTATTTATGGTGAATCTGTGCTACAATCAGGAATCGAACCCACGATTCGACGGAAAGAACTCCAGCCATGACCACTCGACTACCGTAACCAACACGTTTACTCTAAAATTTTACTCATTGGCTTTGAAATCAGTTTATGTCTGAAAAGACTTGATTTAAAACGCCAACAATAGCTTTCAGCGATCTTCACAGCGAAGAAAAGCAAAAGTGGTATCGACGCTGTTGATCACGAAGAGTTGATGTTTAATTCATTCTCTTCGACTCGGATACCTGTTCGAATTCTTCCGAAGAGGGAGAGAGCAGGGTTACGCGTAATTACGGTACTCGTTGGACTCTAATTATCACTGTGGAATGGCATCGAAACCCCCCGCACTGCGCAGCGACAACCCATGATTAAACTTGCGAATCTCTAGTAGAATCTCGATGACGTTTTCGAAAGGAGAGAGAGAGAATGATTCATTGTATTTTTAGGTGGGGAGGGAACCACCACTTGTTGGATGTATCGTTTATCAAGTGACGTGTCACAGACTGACACTCAGTAATGAAATGGCTCCAGTTGTTTCGAAAGTTTTGACTATGGACGACAACTGAAACTAGTTAAGAATATGCAAAAGGTCTGGACGTCCCCAATGTTTTGGAATCATTTCATGTAGATACTGACAATGTGAGCGTATTAAAAAAAAAACTGCTTTATTTAAAACAACGCCTTCATTTTTAACGGATTTGAAAGGCTAAGTCACCATCTAGATAAAAAATTAGCTTTTCGAGTGCCTTTTTTTGTTTATTTGTGAGTATTGAAATGGTTTTTATACACATTTTTTCTTTGAATAAAATAGTACTTTTTTTGCCTTCGAGTTTTTATTTTCTTAATAAACTAAGGTACCATTTTATGAGACAAAATGCTCTGCAAATAACATTTATTCCTTACCTTTTTTTTCATCTTTAGAATGAACCGTGATTTTTTTTTTTTTTTTTTTTTTCGATTAGGACTAACAATAACCAAAATTCTTCTGATTATTATGGATGTATACAAGGTGTGGCTATTAAATAACAACGTTATTAAACATTTTATTTTGATCTCATTCATATTTACTCATTATCACGTTCAATATACTTCTCTCCTTCTCTCTACAGCGCGCCATGTGAATCTTCCATTGTTCGGGAAAAAAAGAAAACAACCTGACTTTTAGTAAAAATTATATCAAATTTTTGTAAATCATTTTATTTCCTTTGTCGTTCAAAATTAAATCACATGATTCAGGATGACGAAATGAATTATGAAAACAAAATTAATAATTATGGAATCGCGTTTAAGTACCTGACGTATACAAATTCCAATTCGTAATTTAATGATTAGGTATTTTATCATTATAAGTCTTATTATTGCCTTTCCTTTTAAGATTGCATTCTGTCTATGTTATGCCTTTTGCGTGGCGCGGTAGCCTGATGATTAAGACAGCGGACTCGTGGATGGCGGTTTTCGACGAGTCGTAGATTCAAGCCTTGATGCCACTAAAGACCCTCCGTGTTGCCGGGGCCGATACACATTGAATCTGTCAGGGCCCAAAGTCCTCTCGTTAGGAGAGTTGGTGCCAGCTCAGGTGTCGTCCTCGTTACTTGGCTAAGGTTCACAATTTCGAGATCCGTCGTCAGTAGCCCTCGTGTATACTTCTAGTGCGACCAACCATTTTGTGCCTTTTGCCTACTTATTTATGTTTTATTACTTCTGGGAGAGGCATAAAATATTTTCCTTTTTCATGTATGAAACAAAAATGTATTAATGAAATGTTTAAGTGTTTAATTTTTAAAACTTTTTTTAATGTTCTTTATATGTAAATCAGTTTGATTTCAACTGCATTTTCTTTTTAAAAGAGATTTCATTAGTTTTGCCGCTCTCGAAATATCGTTTAAACGAGTACTTGCATTTGCTACTTTAAAAATAACGTTGAATTATTGCATTCCCACCTAGTAATTCGTTAATTTTTATTTATTCCTCGTGATTCGGAATGCTTAAAAGTATTTATAAATATTATTTAAGAAAATTCTAATTATTATTGTATTGTTTTTACGTTTTCGAGAAATGTTTTCGGAATCAACTTTGTAATCAAGAGTCGGGGAAGGTTTAAAAAAAAATATTGAATAACTCCACAAAAAACACAGAGACCATTTTAAAAAAAAAGTTTCCAATATATTTTAACTCAAAAGATTTGTTTGAAAAAGTGCATTCTGAGAACGGATGCGGAACATTCGAAATTGTTTATCACCCATTTCATCTTCTGCTGCATAGCATATGAAAGTTATTCTAGTTTCTATACATTCCAAAAAAGATTCTCGTATCCTTTTACAAGAGCCCTACACTTAAAAAAATGTCGCTTATGGCATCCCATAATCCACCGTGGAAACATTTCTCGTGATGGGCAAATCCTTATTTTCGGGAAGATGGCCCTTGCCAATCCGAGTCACGTAGCCGTCGGCGTTATGGGGGAGGGACTGCAAATAAGTGACGCCTCCCTTCCATTGGCTCACGGATAACGAGAGGGGGGTGAGAGGGGAGACGCCATGATAGTTCGCAACATGGATGACTAGTGAGGCATCTTTTTTTCAGGATATTTTCTGAAAGCTATCAGTCTCACCAGATTCGTTAGTGAGCAACAACGTGGGTATGCTTTCAGTTAAACCATCCAAGGTGCAATTGGAGATAGGAAATAAAATTTGTATCCTTTTAAATGCGAGTAGAATGAACAAACCTAATTGTAATGTAGTAAAAAATATGCACGCACGTAAGCTTTTTTACGTGTAAAAAATTTATACTTTAAGTAAAATATATGCGACGGAGAAGAGTTTATTCTAGGTAGGACAGGTAAAATGTTGAAGAGGCAGCATATTTTGTTTCGAAAAAGGACGTTACTCTGGTTAACTGTGGACGAAATTGGAGGAAGGGGAATCGAGTTTCAATTATACTGCGATAAATTTGGATTTTGTAAATGGGAATTATCTCTTAACTATATGAAACGTTTAATTTATTTTGTAGACACATAAATAAACAAAATATGCAAACAGAGTTCAATTTAAAAAGGCTACCTCCCGCAACATATTTCTGAGTGAATTTTGAGACTGTTTGTATATAGCTGAATTATGTTGAAAAATGAGTCATAACGACCTTTTAAAAAACTTATTTCATTTTCATAATTTCAAATATGCAATGGGCTTAAAATAACATCGTTGTGGGGAGGCTAGATTTCATTTTCTTCTTCTCTGATCTTAACTTTTCGTATTTAACGCATTTTTACTTTAACTTTTCAATCCTTTTTTTCCTTCAAAAAGTTATACGGCAGAAAAAAAAAAAGTATTGAATAAAAATTGGAATTTTCAAGACAATAAAATGTAACAAATCGAATGATTAATTTTTATAAGACAGTTTTCACAAGATGGTGTGTGATAAATAAAATTAACATTGCAAAAAATTATTAAAACAAGAAAAGGTAGTACGCAAATTACAGAGAACAGTGATATCATTAAATTTTCAAGGTCACTTTCAAATTAACTTCACTTAAAGGCGCTTGTTTATTCATTTTCAATTCATTTAAAGCAGATTTCGAGCAAATGTTCTTTCATGGCATCTAAAACAAAAGAGATTTCTCACGCGAAGTGGGAACAAGTCGTTTACTTGCATCATTGCTGCAAAACGTTTCGTGAAATTTCAAAAGAATTGAAAGTTCCAAGGTGCGCTCAATTCATAATATATTGAAAAGAAAAATAAGAATTGTGAGGTGGATAATAAGCCGCCATCAGGGAGACCAAGAAAACTGTCTGTGAAAAATTGGTTGTTTCGCTGATTTTATTCAATTCGCACAAGAAGTAACTCGAGGGCTAGCGGTGACGGATCTCGTAATTTTGAGCTTTGGTCAAGTGACGAGGACAACACCTGAGCTGGCACCCCTCTCCTAATTTCCACACCACACCAATGGGAGGACTTAGTGCCTCGACAGATTTAACGTGCAGCAGTCCCGGCTACACGGCGGGTCTTTAGTCGCTCGAATTTACGACTCGACGAAAACCACCGGGCCCGCCCCCAAAATATCAAAAAATAGAGCTAGTGTTTTGATTGGCACGGCGGTAAAAAATATTTTCGTTCGCTCGCAGAGAGCGTCAGTATAGATCGACCACCATGCAAAGGGCTTTGATTCCCTTTATGTCACATGACACCCGACTTTTCAACCGTCTCATTTTTGGTATACATAGAATTACCTACCTGTGTTAGCAGGTTGCTGCAATGCATTAAGTGCATTTTCTCCTATATTAAAGTAAAAAGAGTACACTCACACATAAAAGACAAGGGCCATAAGTTATGAGGTTCCTATTTATTATATTTTAAATTTATCATCTCATCATAAAGTTAAACTAAAAGTGCAGAATTATTTATTTTTTCATAATTAATTAAGTTTTAAGCAAAATTTAAAATCAAGACTAAATATCAGTATGTTGAGAACTGAAACGTGGAGGAGGTAACATCATGGTCTGGGGCTGTATGGGTTACAATAGGGTTAGAAATCTGCAAATTTTTTATGAGAAAATGACAGCCTTGACATACATTGATGTGTTACGCCATAACCTGAAAGACAATTCTACGATATTAGAGTTGGAGGAGACTTTTATCGTCCAACAAGACCAAGATCCTGAGCATACTGTCATCAAAACCAAAGAGTGGCTTCTCTATAATGCTTCCCGAAGTACCGCAGTCCCCAGACCTTGACCCAATCGAGCATTTGTGGCATTTGTTATGCGTACGAATAAGAAAAGGCTCAATGACCAGCAAATTTAGTCTCAAAGAAGCTTTAGAGAATGCATGGGATATCTCTAAATGTGAATTGATGTCGAGACATTTGAATGACTCGACATCATTTGAATGCCGTAATTGCAGTCAAAGGATTTATGCCAAGTATGTTCTAATGCTTATTTTGTCAATTGTGTAACAATAATAATTGAGTAGGTTTAGCGATGGGTAGGAAAGGGCTAGAAATTATCTGAATAACTTTATGTTCATTTCAACATTTTTTTAGGTATGATTTATGATTTTTGCTTGAAAATAATTTTTTTTTTTCTGCGTTAAAATTTGTTTAGTGACCAATAGGCTCCTGTTAAATGGTAACATGTTGTGTGTATTTCAGTCTGAAATAAATTCGTGATTTCTCTCTCTCCCAAAGATTGCTAGTGTTAAAATTATTTTCCCAATTATATGACTAATGTAACGAATATTTGTCACAATTTTCTTTTATGCATAATAATATTTTTGATGTATCAAATTACTAACGTAACATTGCTAAACATGGAAACCTAAATATAGGTACAAATCTAGAAATAAGTATTTAACATTAAAATATTTCCTTTCTCTGTTTCAATAAATTTATATCGTTGAGTCTTTTATCCTTTTTTTTAATTCGAAGTACGATTTTTCTTGAAGCAGTAATCGACATAAGGAAGTTTTGAGTCATTAGAACTAATGGAATGATTCATCTTTCAAACTCATTCGAATACAAACGCTTTATCTTGACTCCTTTTGCGTTAATTTATTCTGTAAGTAATAGTTAAGTATAATTAGAATATTTTTATACGATGAAAATCCCTCGTTCAAAAATTATAACTCTCGAATTTAGATTACTTGATGGTTTTTTTTTTATTGTTATATTTTGTCCCCTTTTTTTGCTTTAGTCTCGAACTATCATTTATTTTTTGTCCTTTTGTGGTATCATATATAAGTGCATTCTTGATAAACCAAATTAAATGTAAATCAAAATGTCCATGATTGAAATTATTAAAATACTTCTTAACTTAGGGGAAGCGAATGTGAATTTGAATTCGATGGATACACACAACTGAATAAATTGAAAATGAATAGAAATTGACTAAATTTAATACATTGCTATCTTTTCATATAAAAACATAGGTGAAAATTTTGCGAACATTTTAAATGAAACCTTTTGTTTAGTAAAATCTGAACTGTGTTAAATACGATTAGTTAGTTGCCAATATTTTAGTTTCGCTCAATAAAATTGTACCTTCCTTTGTCAATTTGGGAAATTTCTCGATTGGAAGATTGAGTGGTAACACTTTTACTTCATAATCATTTCAGAGCCAATTTCAGCACCGAATTTTGTGGATTGTAGTTGATTATCGCACTTTTAGGAAATTAAAGAGAATCTACTTTATTTTATAACATTGTTTTTTGAATCTGTTTAAAACATCTGTATTTCTTATGACATAGGACGTATGGTTTGTTATGGCTGAGAAATATTTTATCGAGAACTGTGTGAAAGATAGTGATTTCTGGGATCGCGCATTTCAATACATTCTCTGTAATGTTACACATTTGCTCCGATCTCGAGTATTTATGGAATCGAGCTGATTCATGGTTTTTTCAATGAGAGTGCGCGAGACTCGGAATTTAACAGTTTTTCAGTGTTTCATAACCAATAGTTATATTTGTAAACTTATTGAATTTTTATTCCATTAACTATTGATATCTTTGATTTTATATGTAGTGTTCAGAAAAATAGCATTTGTCTCCTTTTGTTGTAAAAGTATTATAAAGCAACGAAAATTATAAACAATGCCATGAAATTATATATATATATAGTAAACGTAAAATAATGTTCATGTAAAAAGTTTATATTTAAAGTTACAGAATCAAATTCGAAATCTTGTGCTTACTTTCACATTTCCATGTTTTTTCGTTATTTAAAAAAATCAGAAGAATGTTTTTCACAAATGTTCTTTCGTAATTTATATTAAATAATTCATTCAATCAGGATGATTTAAAAAAAAAAAAAAACTTGGAAAGGTTTAAGAAGTAATTCAAAAATAGATATTCATAATTACTTTGAAATTCATCTTAGAGGATCACTTGAAGGTTGCTAACCGTCAAATTGCTCAATAGAAATTTTACGTTTGTGTAATTCAAATTATTTTAAATTCCATTATCATTTATTTATTAATACAAAACGGGAGAGCTGCATGAAAACAAATTTATTTATTCCAAAAAATATCAGAAGTATTTATAGCGGTTATACACCTCAGGGATCTTCAGATAAGCCTCATGACCCCGAGAAAACTTTATGACTTTTTTCTTTCTCATGAAGTTTAGTTTGTTTTGTACACACGGGTTACATTTCTCGAGATACCCTAGCAATTGCTCCTCCTTCTTTGTCAACAGTTTTTTTTCTTCTTTTTCTGACATTTTTTCAAACGTTTAGATCACATTCACACCTTGTATGGCGCAGCATAGCCAAATCTATTTCCTTGGAATTCAAACTCCACCATCTCCTCCTCCTTTATTTTCGAATGAATTTTAAAAAAAGCGAGAGGCCGAGGCAGCTTCCTACGAAACGAAAACTTTCCACGTTTGTTTTGCGTTGCGACAGTAAACTACATTCACTTAAAGGTACAGATAGATCTTTCTCTTACTGAGAACACTTTCTGAAATGTAATATTGAAAGAGTAAATAATGTTAAGTATTGCACCTGCTACCACTGAAGTGTGTTCAGAATTTTCTACTCACCTTTCAATTTACGACTTTCAATGTAACATCCACTAAAAATATCGACTATATTCTCATTTTTAAGTACATGTATTTTTTTCCCTTCGAAATTTTTCGATATAATGTCGTTGTAAAGGTTCACTCTGAACCTTCCATTTGCATTTTGTTGTGATATTATTCGAATGTATAACACTGCAAATATAGTCGAACTTTTATAATTTGAAATTTTGGATAATTTGAATTTTTCTCGGATAATTCAAATATTTCGTGCGATCTCTATTGGACCATAAGGGTAAAAATAGTTCCACGAGGTTTTCCAGATGACGTGCAATGCTATTTCAACGATGTTTCTAAGCCGAGTGAGGGACGTTGGATTCCAACTTTTTCAGCACTTGATTAATTGGATTGACTCAAAGACCTCATTCAAAGGGGTATTATTTTTTTAAACGTAACTTGTTAAGCTACATGATATAAAAATATTTGATTTTAATGAAGTGTTTAATTACGTACGAGGGTCATTCAATAAGTTTTTTGGAAATCAAAGGTATGGCGTTCGTAACATTGAAAATGGTTTATTTAGCATATCCAGGTCTCGCCGACGGTGACAACTGACAACTCGACGCAAAATGACGTCGACGTGGCAGCGATCAAATTTTGATCAGGCAGCAAATAACTATTAAACAAAACTAATTTTTGAATCAATGTCAAATTTGTTTCGGCTTGCTTTAACTGATGGCAGCCCAGAATGGTAACAACAGTTTACCATAATGAAGTCACCTGTCTTCAAAACAAGTATTTTTTGAAGTATTATTCAAGTATTAAAGTATTAAACAAGTATTCAATGTCATATAGAAGTTGGGAAAAGATTTATATTTTCTAAACTAATTAATTTTTGACCCAGAACTTCGAATAGTTTTTTGAAGAGAATATAACGACACATCGATTACACAGTTAATTTGTTTATTAATAATCTTGCAAATTATGGTACCTTTCATAACGGTGTGGGATATGAAATGTCACAATGCAATCATAGGCTGTGCTCTGGCAAATAGTCTCAGTTGACGTCATTTTTACTTCTTTGACAATTGCCTGATGACGTGTATATTTGTACATGTTTTGCATATATATATATTTCTTTGATATCTAAGTATTCTTTATTTTTAAAAAGAAATTAGCTATTCATAATTGTTTTACTAAGAAAGTAAAAAAATTGTTCAGCATGTATTTCTGTATGTATCGAAATTTCAATACAGAATTTTTTCCCTGAGAACTTAAAGTTCGATACATAGAATTTCGACTATAATTATTTTTTGCACTGTGAAACACAAATGCTTTTTTATTTCCCCAGCATGCCTGCTCATGTTATTCCTATTGTTACCAAGTAATGTGTAATTTTTATTTCATACAACAATGATAAATTGAATTAAGTTTAATATAGCTCTGACGGTTGGATGTTAAATTTTGTGAATTTCGTAAATTGTGTTTGTTTGACGGACACTTTTTAACTAAACATGAAACAGCCATCCAACTTTTAAAAAATCACTCTCTATAATGGGTAAGATACTTTTTTCACTATCATCGCCGGTTTTCATGATTGAATTATTAAATAATTGAAAATTTCGAAAAATGATTTTAAATATGATTTACTACTTGCTGGCGCATTTTTAAAAATTTAATTTTACGTTTAAAAATGTACCTTGCTGGCTCATTTATAAAAATTTAATTTTACGTTTAAAAATATACAACTTTAAAATAGTTTCAGTAAAAATAGCCGCTATATGCAATGGACATGAATGCCTTTTTGATTGCACATGCGCCTTCGTATTATGAATACTTTACCCTTTCGTTCATATCACGTGGGGCATTTTTCCAGCACATCTGACTTTCCTGTTTTCAATGAGTGAAATTGTCATTTCTCGTCTCGTTCTCTTTCCCATACATTTTGCGATGCAATAAGAGTTTTCGGAACATTACAGAGTGAGGAAGAGGCTATTGATAAATAAATAAATAAGGGAATAGGGCTGGGTCTCCCCATGCGGAACCGATGGGGGTGTTCGGGATAACGGACGCTCGCGGGGTGGAAAAACGACTTTTAGCCGCAAAGGGCAAGAGGCACGGCCAGTTAGAAACGGTCACGTAGGCAGCCAGTGCACAGGTAGTGGTGGAGTCGAACATTTTTGGATGGGAACTTGTCTCACTTGGTTTGGAATTCCATTCGATGAAAATCGTCTGCCTTAAAAGGGTTCATTGAAGAATAATTTTTAGTAATCTTCTAATGGATACATGTAATGTCCACACAAACTTTTATTAGTATTGCAATATATATATATATTATGTCTTAAAAAGATTCTTTTTTTTTCTTTCATATTTGGCGAATAAAATCTTGAAGGAGTTTCTTAAATTATTAAATATGACATCTGTGGAATAAGTATTATTAGGAAGCAATGATGAAGTCGTAGTTAAAACTTTTTAAAAAATATGCTTACATTAAAAAAAAAAATCAATGGGTTGTTTTAAAGTTAAATAATGTGTCAGTCTCTAAATGTTATAATTTAAAATAGTAATATTTTAATTTTTGATACTTAGGAATAATTTTTGAAATTCTTGTATCGGACATCGCCGTTCATAACAAAAGCATTGTGAAGATGAGAAAATGTATGAAATTTTATAAAAATTTATGTAAAAAAATTAATTTTTATGATCACAAGTATGGAAAGAGTGGATTGCTACGTTCGTTTCTTTCATAATTCGAGCCAAAATTTTGTTTTACGTGCGATGATGAAATCCATGCTTTCAGGTATTATGCCTTTATATCATCTCAAGTAACTTGAACCGTAGCATTTTTTTGGATCAGTTTCTGTTGAAAAGAAACGTGCGAGGGAAGTAAAGTTTTCATTGAGTTGTTACTTCTAGTCCTTTCATTTAGTCATTATTATCTAGTAATTACGGATCCCAGTCACTTCATTTCGAAATGAATCAGTTACAAAATGTCTCATTTGCTGTTCGATAACACCATCCGTTCGTTGCACAATCGTCTTCATTTTTGTCGTGTCATTACTGTAACTAACGACTTCGTCACGAGTTGTCCCTTAAGGTGAAATCATGGATGGCAACGAGAAAGGTCTCACCAATTCCTTACGTAGTTTGCATTTCATATTAAATTCCCATGTTTAATTCTTGGTTTTAAACTGTTCATCGATAGTCTGATGACGAAATCTTGCATTACTCAGTTGTTCCAGACCCAGTTCTTAAAATTATCGTTTGGCATCTTGCAGCAAAACTCTCAAAACAGAACAAGATTAAGAGGAGACCGCCAAGACATTAAAATTTCTTATCACATGAAATGAAATTTCTTTGATCAAGCGCTATCTATTTCTTACTTTCTAATAGTAAATGACTGAAAAAATTCGACTCATTGATCTAGAGAGGTTTATGTAGCGTTGTTTAGCAACGATTCATAATTATTTTTACTAATGAACAATGCTAAATTGGGGGGGGGGGAAATGATGATGTGTATAGATCTTGGGCTCCTTCTTGTCTTTTCCGGTCGCTGTTTCTATCTTATCTAACTTAGAAATACGAATGCTATAAAAGACTCACGAGGACATAAATTTTGCATAAAGGAAAAATATGTATTCACACTCATCAGAATTTAAACTATTTGACTAACGAAATTTCGTATTCTTTGTGACGAAATTCTTAATAGAACTACCCTGTATATGCTCTCCGAATAATTTTCTTACCTACCTTTTTGGAAGAATAACATATACATTTAGGGTTTCATGTGCAATATCTTCATATTTCAAACTGCTTTTAGGAATGGAATTCTGGATTTATTTATTTATTTTGCTAAGTTTGGAGAAACGTAAAGGTAGAATATTTTGAGTTACCTTCAATCCTATGGAAAATTTAAAGCGAACTTGTTTTTCACATTTTTTCAAGTTCGACATTTTGAAATTTTGATGATATTTTAATTTACTGACATAACAAATAAATTTTGTGGGGAACACTAAGGTACTTTATAACTTTTGTATCTTTGATACGTAATTTAAACCGTTCGCTAATCCATTTTGTTTTATTCGAATTATGGGAAGAGCGATTGGGTCCAGTAAAAAATATGTGTAATACAATGGAATCTCGCTTAACCCTCTAAACGTTCATGAATTTTCTTGTCAAGCGAATCATTCCTGAAGCGAAGCATTCCTTCCCCCCCATATACTCGTAAAGTAATGCAAACTGCAATAATGCGTTCCATGCAGAAAAAAATAGTCAAAAATTTTATGTCTAATATTTGTTTTCAAAGAAGATTATGTGTAAATTGTCAAGGAGAGGGAATCATCTTCATTTTTTCTTCTATCACAGAATAAACCAACCTGGAATGTGATTTTAGGAGATGGGTGGAGAATAGCGAAATAATTATTTTATTATGTTGACACACACCTAATTCTCTTTTACTAGAAAGCTGACTAAAGACGTTTTCATCGGCACTCAACATTTGGTGAAAACACGTCATAGCATTACCATTCAATAAATTTGTAGCGTGCATAGCCTCTGCCTTAGGAGAGTGTTTCTTCTCAATGTATGATGAAGCACTTTACAATGCTTTCAACATTTCTCTTATTGAGCCTGAAGATTGTTGCTTTGCTTGTTACCGCAACTTCTCGATGTAATTAGAATGCCATTCTGAAAGCTGTAGAGTGGATAGTTCTTGGCTGTGCTCTTCCACATGTTAATCGATGTTATTGGTATCCACCACCATATGTGTGTGTTTTGGCACAACGAGTGCTAAACACACGGACTGATGAAACAGGCGCACAATAGGAGACTCTTCGTTGGTTATACGAAACGTCGCTCGATAGGAGAGGTTCCACTGTAGTTATGATTTTGTGTAAAAATTGTGTAAAGTTATTATTTTCATAATAAGAAAATTCATAAAAGAATTTTCATAAAGAAGGCGGAGATTGTCTCATCGACTGACCGGTGACGATTTTTTGGAATACGAAATGTGTCATACTCTTAGATTTCATGAAAAGGGACAACGATTACTGGACATTGAGTTAACCCATTTCCTAATATTGGTACTTATTTAATTACCCTCGTATTCATTACTGAAAAGCTATTAACCTTTATAGATCTTTCTCTTTTGAGTCATCATTCTGATATCTTGTATTTTGTCTTAGTGAAAATGAGAAGGACTAAATAATGTGTTTTGGTAATCGAGTCATTGATCAATATATTAAACAACTATGACCAATACTTAGAATGACGAGGTGTCATTTCGAAGTTTGAAAATCAATTCTTAACTACTGATTATTTCATCTGCTGAAGTGTCGTCTTGACAAGGTTGTTGTAGTAGAACAAAACTAAATACGAATTATGATCTCTTCAGTTGTCGTTTATCTCTCGAATCATTAGTGTATCTTTAAAAGTGGTCGAGTGTATATGATGGCTGGTTGGTTGAATGAAATTTTAAGTGCGAAATACAAGTGAGTATCTGTACAAACACGAAGAAAACTTTAGCAATCAAACTGAAAGAGAAAACTCTTGGTGTACAGTACCAGAGGATAATACGGCCACCTAGTGGTTTCAGAGTTAATTTCAAAGTCAAGCAACTGACTACGACTGTACTACTTTGAAAAGGAAGCTAAGATGGAACTACAACAGCGCACGAAGCAAGATTTGTTTGAGAAACCTATCATGAGGACCTCTTTACCGCTCTTGTATGGCTTCCCAGAACGGCACTTGTTATTTTCATTTGGCAAGTTTTTTTTTTTTGGATAGTAAAGAGATTGCATAAATGAAATGCACTGTTAATTCTGTTAAGTGTTTACACACACTCACACAATATTTTTAGTAATATGTGTGGAGTTTTCTCAAACTGCTTATAGTTCATGAATGAATAGCAGTGTCTTTGGAAACTGCAGATAATACACCCCTTGATTACCTGAACTGTAATACCTGTATGCTAACTTTTTTTTCTCGTTCCATGTGCTCTGCTATTTTGAAAGTGTGGATTGGTATAATATTAAATTATGCTCATTGCACTCTTTCTCACCCCCTCTTTATGGTTTAGTTAACATATCATCAAATAGACAGAGCATTAAGGGTACTTAGAGTCAAGCGAATATGAACTTGACTTCTTTTTTTATTTACATTCCACTCATTTCAAATTGAAATAAAGTTGTGTTCGTAAAAATAGCAAAAATCGTGTCTTTTTTTCATTGACCACTTTGTTTAAGTGAAGTTAATACTTGGTGGAAGATAGATTTATCGCGAAATTAAGAAATTTGCCATGTTACCTTTACAGACCACATTACCCGGAAAAAAAAGTGTTTTTCAAAGTTTTAAAATGAAAATCTAAAGTGAAAACCAAAATTCTTTTTTAAAAATTAAAGGTTAAATGTAGCACCAAAAGCCCCCCTCCCCCCCTCCATTTTTTTTTACTTTGTCGGAGCCTTCACAATTTCAGTTTCAAATAAGAGTGTTCGGTTTATCCTCAGGTCCCTTTATTATCTTCAGTATAGGAAATTTTGTGATGGCATACGCACACACTTAACCACTCAGTATTGCAGATTGTAAAATAATGCTTTTTATTCGTTACAAATCATTCACCAATAGCTAGCCGTAGTGACCCTTTGAACCTAAAGATATCGCTGTAGATGCCTTTTTATTTGTATGTATTTTTGTTTGTTATTACTAAAAAGTTGGAATGTTATTACCCATTACGAGTGTCTGTGAAATGTTATTTTTTATTTCCATGCCAACAAACGTCTTCACATGCATTAAAGTTTTTTTTTTTTTTCATTTGTGAATTATATATTCTCGGCTGAGAAAATCCGATTGTGTCTATATATATGAAAGAATATCTCCTGTTAATTTTAAATCCCAGAAAGTTTATAAAAACATTTCTTTTGAACATGATTAAAATTCTGGCGTCGAAAATCATGCCACTTTTCCCCAATCAGTTCGAAAAGTGTTTGTAAACTAAGAAGAGAAAAGAAGTTTTTTTTTACTCTCACACACACCGAATGAAATCGAACGCTACGGAAAAAGAGATGGGAAAGGGGATGGGGGAGAAAAGGGCAAAACCTGACGTCGCAGGGAGGGAGCCAACGAACGCTCAAGGCCACTGAGTTGGAGTGCTGCCAACAACTGGGAACGTTATTTACACTCGCGGCCGAGAGCAGTGTCCGGACGCTTCTCTCTTTGTTCGTTCGCACTGACGCCATTCTATCTTTCTCGTTTCTCGGATACCTCTTCGAAACGCCGACATTAGGTGAGTGCCGAACTCCCTCCCCCCACATTTTGTGGAGATTCCCTTTTGGAATAATAGTTTTATACTCTTCAAAAGTTTTGTATGGGATTTCTCTCTGATCTGTGTTCTGGTAAGAGTTTTCATGTTCAACGTACTCCTGTGCTATGGTTAATGGAAGTGAAATGCGCTGAAAAAGCGCAGCTCATTTTTTTGTATTATCGCCCGAAATAATATTATTAGATGTGTGATAAAATATTTTATTAGTTTTTTTGGAATTAAATGAACTTGCATCTATGCATATATAGATCTTAAATTGTCATTTGAAATTGTATGTGAAATATTATAGATATTTATCTGTTTATTCAAACGAGTATCCAATTTAATTTGGGGAATATTTATTTACAGTACATTTTGTTTCTTTAAATTCGGTTATGATTCGAAATGTTTCTGCGTGAAAAAAAAAAAAAAAAAAAAAAACAAAACAAACAAATAATTTATGTTTTTAGAATGAAAAGATGCTCCATCGAGACATTCGGAAATTTGAAATTGTCTGTGAACTACGTGTGTTTGTAAGTAAAAGTCGTAATTTATCAATGTGTATAGCTATTCAAAAAAATGTTTCTATGATATATGAAAAATATTTTCATGATTTTTTTTTTGTATGTGTTATGTATCTTTGATATTCTTTTGCTAAACTTGTAATATGTTTGTTTTTTTTTTGTTTCGTTAAGCTTAATTTCATTTCAAAATATTACAATTTGAAATATTTAATGATTAAATAAATAAGTAAAGTAGATAATTGTTTGTACTCTAATAAAAAAAGAGAGCTTTATTTTTAATTATCTTGTGAATAGCCAAACTTTATTATGATGTATTCATAGTTATAAATAAAAGAATTCAAGTCATAAATTACGTGATGCGATTTAAAACTGTAGATTCGAAATCAAATGCGTTTTAAAGGATGTTTGTAAGTATTATATTTATAATTCTACGTTATCCTTTTTCTTACATAAAAAATTGTTTTAATATGGTTTTTTTTTTTTTTTGGTTTCTTTAAGCATACTTATATTTTTAGCCTTTGAAAATTATTGCAGTATCTGCATTAAGGTGTCAAAAGAAATAAGTACATTCTAAGGGGTGAATTAGAGTTTTGTTAATATTAAAAATGTCAGTTTGCTGAATGTAAAAGGCAAACACATAATATCATTTCTTATGAACATTTTTAAGATTTTCAAAATTGCTTAATGTCGTTATAAAGTATTACAAATTAAACTAGTTAGATTTTTAATGAAAAAGGTTGGAAGTCTTTTAATAAGTAATAAGATAATTAAAGTAAAAAAGTATAACATATTTTACGCTATTGTATCTGCTTATCACTATAAATAACATCAGGAGCTCTATGCATATTTATACAGAATGAAAGTCATTAGTCTCTCTGACAAAAACATTTGTCATTTTATATTTTTGCACGGCAAAAAAGGCATTATTTTTAGAGACTCCACAATACACTTGAAGAAAAACTATTTTTGGTGAACAATATTTGATCAATGTTTATTTGCATACAGAAATATTCGTCCTTCGGAAAAAGTTGCATTTACGATATTTTTTCTTCAAAAATTTATTTTAATTTTGAATCGAGGAACTCTTCTGTTTCCAACTATATATAAATCGTTCACATGGAGTACAGCTTGCATTTTTTGAATTTTTTCACGCGTTTATTTTAGTATTTTTTTTAAAAATTATTAATGTTTAATTTAAAAATTATTAATATCTGCCATTATTACAAAACATGATTTCGTATTCCGACAGCTTTTCATTTAATTGGTTAATTTTTTAACTGTGTATTAATTGTTACTTTTGCTATTTTTTTTTAATTTCCTCTTTGCACTTTTAAATATTATTTATCGTTACGTTTTGTATACAGTTGAAGTTGAAAAGTTGTGAGAATTTCACGCTGTGAAAGAAATCTACAAAATACATCTGAATCACAGGGAATGTAATTTTCTCCATTTATGTCCAGAATTTATACAGATTAATTTTTGGCAACAGCTTTGAGTTATATTCACGCATCGGAATATTACCTTCAATGTCCTTTAATTTAAAGTGTAACCGTTATTTATCCCCTTCTTTTCTTTTTGAAATTGATGTTGAAACTCATCTGTTATGGAAAATATTTAAATTTTTTATTTGTTTTAAAACTTAAATTTTTTGAATTATTATTGAGATTTCGAATTTCATTGTTTGCCTGATAAAAGAACAATTATTCGAAACAAGAAATAAAATGAGATTTATGATAGAGATGATCTCATTCATCCAGGTTTTTTTCTTTTTTGCAATGTTTGTTACATATTTTAATTTCTGTTTATAGAATTAGAGTTTACGATAAAATATAAAGAATCGAAAAATTTAAACGTCGTTTTAAATTTGTGTCTCATAAATTAGAATAATATATATATATATATATATATATGTATTGTCATTCTAACAAACAAGCTTGTTCCAATTCTACAATTTTCCCTCCTTTTATAAATTGGAATTTTTGCCATCTTCTCATGAAGTTGCTAAACATAACATGTTTCATATTGCTTTCACTTTTGCAATGACAGAGAGTAACAGATGGTTTTGTTATAAGTGCCAGAAACGGACGCGCTTTTTAAAAAGAGTGAAATATAAATGTAAACAGGATATTCAAAATACGTTTTGTTCAATAGCTTGTTTTTTTGCTGTAGGTAAAATCCCGGGAAGCCCATTTTCTCATTTCTCGGAAGTAATACTTTATTACGGGAATTCATGGGCTTGTTTATTTTAATTATATCGTATCATTTTATTTTTGCTTTTGGGGAAGTTATTTTTATTAGAAAAAATGCAAAGGACAATACTCTGTCAATATTAAATTATGTTTCACTGACACACAAGTATATTCCGAGCACAATTCAATTCCTTCTCACTCCTGCTCTTTCTTTCCATCTACTAACTTCGGCATAATTTATACGTTTTTCACTATCGCTGCATTGCACTTCTTTAGTCTTACTACTTTGCGTAATCATTTGATTAAGTCAAGATATATTTTTGGTGAAATCGAATTATAGAGGCGCCCAAATGTAATTAATCGAAGAATGCGAATAGCCAATTGTTACAATTTGGTTTTTCATCGTGTTTGTTGCATCATTTTGAAATGGATCTTGTAATTGCATTCATGTGTATTTCAAATATCTTTACATGAATTTGTAGAATGCATGATTGAAAATGAGTTCCCGTATTTAATGAAAATAAACTAAGAGTTTTTACATATAATTTTTGTGTAACTGTTCACGAGTATCCAAAGTCTTTCTTTCTTTTCTTTTTTTATTGAAGCACAATTAAGGATAACTTTTCCCCTTTTCAATTAACAAAAGGAAGATCCATTTACTTTGAGAGAATATTTCCGTGTCAAATAAGAGCTTGGAGAGAAATAAATTGAAGACGCGTGAGAAACATAAACGGGAAAACTAAATTGTTAAGAAAGCATTTCATCTTAAAATCGATGAAATAAAAACATTTTTACTACTGTTATAATTATTCGTGTTGATCTTATTTGCAATGAGTGATCGTATTGCATAAATGATGTTTGATATGTTTTCAATATCTGCCTCCAGAACGTTTTCGATAGTATGTAGACAACTTATATCTGATCGTGATGATTTTCAAAACACAACTTTCTTTCATTCTTTCTTTGGAAAAGATTTTAAATTACTTTTAGAATTATTACAGGTTTTTGCATTGAATAGAAACCAATACATTTTCGGAAATGCTCTGCAAACTAAGCTTTCAGAATATTCGATTATTTAATTTTCTTTCAACTGAATAGGTTTTTTATTTTTTACCCTCACAAATTCAAAAGTGTGCAATTTTATATCCCCTGAGAAAACATTACTAAAAATATTTGGTGAAATGGTTAGAAATTATTAAAATTAGATTTGGGGTGTGAGGAGGGGAGTGAAAAGGGATGGAAAATCTCTATAGATTGAAATTTTAAGAAGTACAAAATTATACGAAAGCTTAAGTAATTCTTGATGATAAAAAGCCCTACTAGTATGCAATTGATTATTTTCTGCCTTCTTTCACTTTGAACAAATATATATGAAACGAAAGTATGTTGTCGTTGTTGCTCATCCCCGTGACCAACCTAGAAATGAAAATATAAAATATACAATTTTATGCGTAAAAAATATTTTCAATTATCTGAAAGAAGCATTTTAGGAGGAAAACATAAATAATAAGGAAGGATATAATTTTCGGATATTCTATCATATTCATGATTGGATATCTGAAAATTTAAAAATCGTACAGCAATTCAACAGAATTTTAATCCAGGCTTCATTTTTGTTCGTTTGTTTTTTTATTTAAAAGTACGATTTTTTTTTAAAAATATATATTTTTAGAAAAAAAATCGAAGGTTTGCAGTTTTTCACGGTTCTAGATGATGTATTTACACATTAAAAAAAGTCCTATCATATTTTTAATAACTAGTTTATTAATCGCATGGAAATTGGTTAAACTGCAAAAATAGGTAACATTTGATGAATTTTAAAATTATAAAACATTGTTCGGATCAGTGTGCAAATTGTGTGATTAATTTCATTATTTTGTTTAAAAAAAAGCCAGCTTTTATATAAGCAAGCGAAATTGGTATTCATGCGAAATATTTGCCATTTGTTTGAAATTTTTTTTCCCGAGTACTGTAACATTTCCTCTCACAACACATGCTTGATTAAATTCCTTTTACGGTGAAAGTTCGAAAATTATATCGTATTACAAGTCATTGGATTATTTGATCTTGTTAGAAGAACTGTAGTTCCTATCGAATCGCTTTATTGTTTTCCGTAATTTTCTTTTAAAAATATTCTTTATTGAACTGAGTTTAAAACTTTTTCTCTCGAGTAAGGAGGAGCACACGTGAAAATTGTGGCTGTATAGAATTAAATTATATATACCTAATGAGTAAACTAACTCATTCCTGAGGAACCACATTATTCCTTTATCGAGTTTAGAAGCTTTCTAATACTTATAGAACTTCACAATCATATTATGTAAAAAAATATTTATCGTCAAAAATATAATAACCTAAGAGCCTTAATCTTTGTGGGGTTCCTTAGTTCAGCTTTTTGCAAAACATATGCAATTTAAATAGGGGGTGGGGGACAAGAAATTATGTTTTTAAAATTTTTACTAATTTTTATTAGTGTATGAAAAAAGGTAGATGGAAATTCATGAAAAGCTGGTTTTTTTTTTTTTTTTGTTCTCTCAATATATTTCCATTTCCAATTGTATGTAATTTAAATTACAGGGGTAATTGCAAACTTTTACCATTTTAAATTATTTAATAATCATTTTTTCCCACTTTCTTTTCCATTTTTTTTTTTTTTTTTTGTACTTAATGTGCTTGAAAATTTTTGCATGTAAACAAAAGTGCATAATGTTTGAATTGAAGTAGTCCTTTTCACGATGGCATGAAACATTTTGGATAATTCTTTTTATCCAAACTGGAAAAAGATAGATTGCTGAATGTTAATCTAAAAAAATAAATATGTTAATAATTTAAGAAATAAAGTTGCCTTTTCTCGAAGGCATCAGATATTTGGGATAATCATTTTAATCAAAAATGGAAGAAGATAAGATCGCTGAATGTTAAGGGCATGTTGGAATTTTTTAGTGAACGTGCCAGCTAGGGGGTTCTCAATGATATTCTGGGATGCATTGAGATCTTTTGGTTTAAGGCAGAGGTCTTCAAACTGGGCTCCTTGGAACTTTGACAGGGGTTCCGCAAGAGATCACTATTTGCTTAATCAAAAAGCGCCAAAACTTAAGTAAAGTTTTAATTTTTATAGAAGGTTGAATTCTTAAAGGCAGTTTGCTTGTAAAAATAAATATTTTAAGGATAAAATAATATCTAAATTTCGTAAAAGTCACGCGCTTCAAATACATTAATCGAGACGCATTAGGTCACATATTATTCTGCGTTCTTTGGCTCAGGTGAAGAATCACCCACTTATTTCATTATTTTCAAGGTATAATGTAAAATTGGTGCCTCTCTTTTAAAATTAAAGTTTTGGGCAAAATTTATTTTGAAAGATAATATTAAATGCTTTGGTAATTTGCATAATATTTTAGTAGATGGTAACGCCGATCCCGATAAAAAAATGTAAAAATAGTTTGGTCTAACATTTATCGGATCTGCAAAAAATATGAAAAATTACCTTGGATCCAAAATCCTTCTCAAGACTGTGATTCCTCCTAACTCCCAATAAAAGAAATAATTAATTGAATTTATATCAATTTGATTAATATATCAAATTGATATACACTCAATTGAAACTAAAATTTAGTTAAGTTGATATTATGTATTTTTTTGATTGACATTAAAAAAGAATCCCCTGAAATTGCCAAAAGAGCTGTGAAACATCTAATATAATATATTTCAACCTATATATGCGAAAAATCTTTCTCTTTGTACGCTGCGACAAAAGCAAAATACTGAAACAGATTGGATGCTGAAGAAGACATTTGGTTGCAGATTTCAGCAATTATTCTAGACGTAAAAATACTTTGCAATAAAAACAATCACGGCCAAATCATTAAAAAATTTCTTTTCATTAATTTGTTATATTTTAAAATATTGTTGCTTTTGTTTATTATTCATAGGTTATATTTTAGAACTCTCCCCCTCCCCCTGAAAAAAAATAGCCACCTTACCATTCATTAATCTTACGAAGACGTTTCTATTGTGATTAAATAGAAATTCAATAATAATTTTGTAAATTTGAGTACGATCAAGAGCTTTGATATCCTATTTTTCCTTCTCTTTGATCACGGGGTTCCTTGAAGGTAATGGTAAGCTCAAAGAGTTCCCCTTAGTTCATATGGTTGAATACTTCTCGTTTAGGGAAACGTTTGAGAACCATTAATGCTTATACGTTAAGAGTAGTTCTTTTTTTGTTTATTGTTGGATTACAAAATTGTTTAAAGAAATGAAATTCGACCGTTAGTATTTCGTTGCACGCTAATATAAATCTATATTAACAAAAATTGAACTGGGAAGCTTCCAAATGTAGGTTTGGGAAGGTAAAAACGGATTTATTTAACATGACTGGTAAAAGCACCCCTTCCCCCTCCAAAGATTAACATCGATAAAAAACTGCGAATTATCTGTGACGGTTTTTCGCATTCAAACTCTTTGCAATTTAAATTTTCGACGCTAAAAACAGTTTTTTTTTGTAAAATTTCAAAGTGATCTCGGAATTTTCATTCCGATTTAAACACCAAATGGACAGAATTTATCTCGTGCACTTTTATTGTTGAAAATGTTATTATTATATAGGAAATGACTGGAACTAGTTTTTCATTGTTACTCACTCACAACTCACTTTCGTTATATGTACATTTATATTTTTCGGTGAAGCGCTAGCAGTGTCACCTGTCGCTTGAACAGGCTGCTTGTTGAATCGGCGTGAGATTGTATCACGTGTATCATAACTTATTCATTTCGGAAACAACTCACAGTTCCATCTCTTATTAATTTGGATTTTCGTAAACTGTGTTAGCCCACTGCGAAGGTCAGGCACCATTGAACGTATTAATTAAGACCAAAGAGGTATTTAAAATGAAGGAATGTTGTTATTTAGGAATTGTATATAAAAAACAAGCTTGCTGGTTCTCCTTGTCTTGAAATGAGTCATCTAGATTTCGAAAGTTCTGATTCTTTCTGATATTGCATCTAATTGAATATCATCATCATGGCTGACATCCTTTCTCAGCTCCAAATCTGCGGAACCCTTTTTTATATGTTCGAAAATAATGATATTGCGATTGTTTGAAATTTCAGTTACCTAACCCTAAATTTGCTTATAATGGCGAATTAAGTAACTATCAGAATGGGCATCGCTTAAATGTTGAAGGTTAACTCACGTGTTATTGTGAAGACAAAACGTGAGGAGTAATTGAAAGATAAGGAGCTGACTTGAATTAGATGGCCAAAAATGATTGATTAGACACTCTGTCATCTTCAACAATTGATACTTCTTGATTATATTGGGAATCACTTTGTTTTTTTCATTATCATTTAGAGCAGTGGTTCTCAATCTTTTTTAAGGCAGGAAACAACCAAATTGTGACTTTTTTTTTCTTCTACGGGACACTTTCAGTCCCACGCACGCTTTTTAAAGCTGGGACCATTTTGAATCAAGGGTGACATAAAAAATAATCCTGATAACCATTGCATCAAAATGTTACTTTTATAAAAGATTAAAATACCTATTTGATTGATTCAGACAGTTTATTTAAAAATCTCTTAAAGTTACTCTACATTAAAAAAATGGTCAAATCTAATGCGATACATGATCTTTGCAGATTTTCAGTTACATTGTTTACGTATTGTTCAGTTACATCGTTGTACACACACACACACACAAATGAGAAAGACATCTTCTAAATTTCTCAGTTCCTTGTTTTAATATTAGCCATTGCTAAAACAGTCCACACACACACACACAAACGCGCATTATAGTTTTTTTTTTTTTTTTTTTTACTATATCTCTTCAACAAAGGTTCAGAATATTTTCAGATGAATATCCTACGGGACTTGCTTGGTTTTTCTGCACAACTTGATCTAGTACATGGCATAATTTTTCATAATAATTATATGTGTGCTATGAAATCTAATTAAAAAGCTCGTAATCGCGTTTGCTGATCCCAAGCAATGTTCAGTGCATTGATTTGTCTTCTGGAATAATTTTTAGTTCTATAATTTATATATTTTTCTCAGTTCACTTGAATACGGTGAATCACTGTTTGAGAACTGCGAATTTAGAGATATAGAAGCAGGATTTCGAAAGTTACTTTTTGAATTTATGGGATTTGTGTACTTTTATGCCTAAGGCCACAAAAATATATACTCCCTGATAAAATGGAAGTGACTGAAGTTGGGAAGATCTATGGAAGAGTATTAGCGCGTGTTAAATAAACCTGGAGAGCAATGTATTTCTTAGATCGCAGTTCCATCGTTGACCAAGGCAATCTCAGCGCATTTCGAATCGCCCATAGGAGGACCTTAAATTGAGACCGAGAAAGGGAAACTTAAGAACGTGGCCGAATCAAAACAATATTTTGCTTTTCAATACGATGCCATCTCGCAAAGATAAATTATTTATGAAAGGAATAGCGAACTTATTACGTGGACATTACACAATCCTGCTAAAAACGGGCTTCCCGAAAGATTTTTTTTTTCTCTCTTGTGGTTTCTTGAGTCATCCTCCAGATGTCGGTCGCCGCCCTCTAAATAGATGGCTTTCTCATTGTTTGTTGTGAATAAAAATAGACCCACACTCGAGTACAGTTTGTGTAATAGGTTTTTTTTTTTATTGACCGTGTTGTTTTGCTGAACTTCAGAAAGATCCATTGATGAAACTGGCATCTAGATACGTAGACAAAAGGCGGGGAAATAATTTAACTGATGAATTAAATGTTTTTAATCTAGTGTAGGTTACGATGAGAGAGACTAAAATTTACTGAAGAAACATTCCTTTCAAAACATTTCCTTTTCAAAAATATTATCACTGATGTTTTTGTTATAGGAAAAATCATTCAGTTTTACTCAGATTTACATGGTAAACAGATAATTAAAAATTGGTGAAGATTTTATCTCATTTCTCTGCGCGGTTTTTTTTTTGAGCGTGGAATCGTAATTTTCTGTTATTTTTTAAGGGTTCCTTTGATAGTTAGAAGGCATCGGATATCTTATCAGAATAAATGGGGAAAACAGATTCTTAAATGCGTTAACTAAAATAATGAAGATATATATATATAATTTCGAATGCGTTTAAGTTCAAACAAAAAAAGGTGACGCTTTTTCTCAACACACGTTAGGAAATACGTAAATAATTTTAATGCATAATTGCATTCAGTATGTATTAATTATCATTATCTTATCAGTGTGAAGATTGCTGCAAGTGTTGAATGGGAATTTTAAGCTATGGTGTGATGTTGATCAGAGTAAATGGAGTGTCTAAATAAATTTAACTTGAATGCCTACGTTAACGTAGATACTTTTAATCAGGTCCTTTACTTTGATCGCATTTTATCTCTCAATTGATGCAACATAAGCATTGTGTTTTTGTGCATAAGTTCCGATAGAGCCCACAGGTTGAGAAAGTGCTCTTTTATTAAGTTTATGAAAGTGATTTTTTTTTTTAAAAAAAAATTCTTCAATAAACTTTTATTCGCATTGGTATCTTTCATTTTTTGTACTTTTCTGTCACGTTTTAATGTTGGATACATTTTTTGAAAATTCTTTCTAGAGAAATTTTTTTTTATGGACTTGAAGTGTTTTCGGGCAATTTTCCAGATATATTTAGCGAATTACAAGTAATTATAATATATTAGAATTTCATTTTATTATTAACATTCCTCTTTGATTTATTTCAATATTGAGGTAAACTGATACTCTTTTTCTAACAATACCTACGCCCGTCTTTCTTTTAATATAAAGCTGTTGTAAATCAGAAATGTGTTTATGTACAATATTATTTTTGGCTAATTTTGAAGCACTTTCCCACGTTCTTTTGGTCATAATTATTGTGACTTACTTTCGACTTATTAAACTGTATTCACGATCACTTACCAAAATTGCATGAAAATGTTTTGTTTTTGTTGTTGAACTTGAATGATAATTAGATCTTACCAATTCTCCAGACGAGTTGGCGCGCAAGTCTTTTCTAAGGACTAGGTGTACCGAGTTGTTTTGCTTATGGATGGGCAGGGAATGGAAGGAAGATTGCCGACACTCATTTTCATGACGACTGGAAGATGGATACACAGAGGAGTTTTTCACTAATCAGATTCCAAATTGCACTTTTCTCAATTATGATCAAAAGATTAATTGTTTGGAGTTTACTCTTGTACAAGAGGCACATTCTGTGTTAAAAAAATCTGTGAGATGTTTTCAAAGCTATTTTTTGAATGCAAAAAAGGTTGTCATCGCCAGTAGTTGAAAAGCCTGATTATGTCCGGAACACATTTTTAGACAGAAAAATGTTGCTACTTTCATAGAAATTCATGACGTTGTGATGTAAGGGTGTCAAACTCGGTTTCAGCCACCTGCCAATTCGAAGTCACGCCGGCCGCACTATGTATAGTTTTTCTTTAATTAATTTACCTTCTCGAGGAAGGAGTATTGTTCCTGGGGGATGTGTGCTAGCGTCTTATGTTTTATAATTTTGAGATACTCGTAGCATTGTAGCGTATCAAGCAGATTATTTTATCTTTTATGTCACTGAAACGTAATTCGATTCCTGCTTTTCTCTGAAATATCTATGTTCGTTAGATGTTAGTCCTACAACGAACCAGTTTTAATTAAGACATCCTGATTACCCAAAATAGACGAATCATCATTAGCACTAAGTAATACAAAAAATTTAATAAAAAAAAGTATTTTCCCCATATTAACTTGCCAGGCATAAAATAACTGCTCAAATTAATGAGTATCACGTGAATAAACTTATTTTTCTTGCTCTGTGAAAACGGCACACGGAGGGAAAGAAAAGGAGTGGTGGGTATCACACTGTTATTGGGGGTTCATATGTCTAGTAATAGTTTATCGGTGGTTCGTTATCTATTATTTTGAATTATCAGAAATTTCAAAAAGTTATCTACTTGGTTTTTGTTAAATTTTTGGTGGTTCTTAAAGATTAATTTTGGTACCTTGTGTGTTTTTCTTTTTTAATTTAATTGTTAGGGTTTAGCTTTAAATTTTTTTTTTTTCAAATTATGTTTTTGTGTTTTATAAATTTTGTTGTTGGGGCTAGTTTGACTAAAAATTCTAGAATAAACGAACTTAACAGTCTGAAGCTTGTTACTAGATTAAATACATTCTTTTTCTTCCCCTTCTTTTCTTTCTTTCTTTCTTTTTTTTTGGGGGGGGGGTTTCATAAACTTTTTCAATTTATACATATTTTTTGATATCTCTTGATTTGTCGTTTTTTTTAAACTAACTTTCTTTTCAATTATAATTTTTCTTTTTCAGGGAACATGTTAATTCAATTAAATATATATTTTGGAGCATTTGACTGATTGATATTGTCTAATTCATGACGTGATTGATATTGTCTAATTCATGACGAAAGTACAGCGCGCGAGGTCGCGTGGCTCATGCAGCAAATATCAGTAGAGAAGAGGTTAGATTGAGTCGAAAATTTTTATGTCAAATAGAAAAGTAGGGTTTCCACGATATACTGTCAATTCATTGGTTTAAAATGGTATTCGGGATCTTTCTAATAAGCATAGCATGCGTGATTTTTAAAAAGTAAATTACGATATTCAAAAGTTGAAACTCAAATAATTTTAATTTTAAAAGGCACTGCGTTACGAAGAGGATAATTTTAATTTATCGTCATCTCAACATACACACATATATGTATATAATTAAAGAACAAAATAGCCATCTTTCCGAGAAAGTGTATCGATATCCCTTAACAATTATCATCAATCATCTAAAAAAAAAAAAAAAAAGATATTGATGTATTTTGTAAATAGCGTCACATGTTATATACTTTCTTTAGCAAATTAGTATCATCTTTAAATTAAGATTTTGAAAGATAAAGAAACGAATATTAAAATACATTCAAGAAGCAATTGATCTTTATTTATATAGATACTCATTTCTCCTTGTGTATGAATTTTTTCAATTAAAAGTTTCTTTTGAATTTGTAACAAAAACCCCCCCCCCCCTTTTTTTTTTTTTTGTAAAAAAAAAGCTTCATTGTAGGCATTTTAACGCTGTCATCTTGGGTATTTTGTTTCTGAATATGCGATCGATATAAACCCATCGAATTTAATGTTTCACTCGTATGTCGCTGTTGAATTATGAAGTCTCGGTTCCCGAAAAATTGACCTTTATAAAGAAGATGTTGAGTTATAAAAAAGTGTTTCTGCATTTTTTTTGTAGCTTTCTAGGAATCTGTTTTTTAGTGATGAAAGTAAAGATATCTGTATAGAGAAATACTTTGATCTCAAGAAAACTCAGTAGAAGAAAAATTGAGAATTTTCTCTGTCTTTTTGCAAATGAAAAAAAAATAATTTGTAGCTGAATTTAATTATTTATTTGAAAAAGTTTAATATAGTTTATAAAAATAATATATACTTAATAAAAGTTTTATAGGTAAAAGTTAAAGTTGAAAAGTTTTTTAAAGTTATCACGCACGTTATTTCTTGTGCCAAAACATATAAATCATTCAATTAATTTTTTCATTGTTCACTTAAACCGCAAGTGTTCATGGGTGGTGGTATTTCTTTATTATATTTTCTTCGAGAAAAGTAATTAAATTTCCATTAGAATACCATTTATAAGAGATGTCGAATAATTATCGGACGCGGTATTACCAAAATAATTTTTTTCAGGAGGGAGGGGATAATTCCATTGTAATTTATAATAACAATTAATGTAATGATTATGATATAATTATAATAATAATCGTAAGTGAACTCAGAAGACTAAAATGATTTCGTGCATTAATTATTGATAAATTATATTAATATTTTTACAGTTAGTCCTTGTAATGTAATTGTGCAATGTACTTTAAGTCATTTGAAAATGTAATGAAAATTTCACTGAAAGTTTATGGAAAATAAATTATTTGTTGTGAATCCCTTCAGGGAAGGCAATAACATGTAAAACAGGGATAGTAAACCTTTTTATACTTACCGTCCACTATTTTATTTCTGTTAGTAGTTTAATTTTCTAACCACCGAACCTTTCTGCAGTAATTGTGATTTTTAAAGTAGGGTAGTAACTTTACTTTATTGAATTTTTAATTCAAAGTTATTGCAAATTAAAGCGCATAATAATAATTACTTTCCAAATGCTTTATGTCCCTAAGTTTGGCAGAATGAATCTGTACAAAATAACTAACTGTAGTTCAATTTATATTTTTATTTATACTTTGCTTACATAAAAGTATGAATGATGAAATTACATTTAATTGATTAAATTATTAATGAGATCTCTAAGGCTGATGTCGCGAAACTAAATAATGGATATTTGGCTAAATTTTTGTAAGGAACAGACGAAGGTCTCTTTCGGAAATATTCAGGCGGATTGTTTTTTTGGTCATATATTAACCGCACTAAAACCCGATTCCACAATATATGAGGTAGGGAAATGTTAAATAAATAAAATATACTGAATATAACTTTTCACGTATTCAGTTATAAGACAGGCATTTTTTTTTTTTTTTTTTTTTTTTTTGAAATTTTTTTTATTGCCATAGGTTTTCATATCCACTATTATCGAATTTATGTTACTTTCTTCAGCAAATCCAATTTGTAACAGCTCTTCTTGGCAAGTTGCATCAGCCTTTTCAATATTTGGATTAAAATGATTTTTCATCCAGTCATACATCTTCAATTTTACAATATCTTCAAATCGTTTTTCCATGTCCAATTTAAGTTCGTTGAGATGGCTAGTGGATCTATCAATATCCTTTGGAATTGCATCATTTTTTATAGATGATAACTCAGGAAACTGATGAAATTCTCTATTCAATAGATTATAATGAAGTAGCTCAAATTTGTCATTGTATAATAATAACAATACTTTGACAATCTATTAGAGTTTCATTAGCTTCTTGAAGCTGCAAATAGACTTCATTAAATCTCTTGAAAATATTTGCCAAATGAAAGGCATCATTCTTTACTCTTTTTAACTGTTGAAACACATTGGTCTCATTACTTTAAAAAATGTATGACTCTATCATATAATATTACAAAATGAGCCAAAGATATATTCTTTGACAGCTACTTAACTTCCATGTAATTAAAATATCGTAATAAAATCATTATTGTCCTAGCAAAGCTGACGAAACATTCTATTATATTTTTTGCATTGGATTTGATCTTGCATATACGTAAAAACGAGTGGAGAAATTGACATAGATGTTATCCTTCGAGAGAGAGAAATGTTTGTGTACTACACAATGAATACATGAAACATTTGGCACTTTTTGCTTCATATAAGCAGCAAATCCACGATAGCGACGTACCAATGATGAACATTATTCAAAGGAGTATTATTTTTTTTATTTAAAGTATGATTTCACAATATTAAATATAGACATTTCTCTTTTATCTGTAATGAGATTTATTACGAATAGCATTTCTTCTCGTAATGTATTGTTTTCATCAAAATAATGTACACACACATGCCATCAACAAAGCATTATTATCTGCAATGGAAGATTTGCCCAAAAATATGGAAAATAAAGGGCTTTGGAGAATACTTATTGGAGAAAGAGTTTTTCAACATTTTCTGCCATTTCTTCAGTTCGTTGCTGTAGGCTTAGGGGCAACGTCTTTAAAATTTGAGGTATATCCTAATGCATAACTGCTGTGATGAATTCTTTGATAGAGGGTATTGTTAATAGATGGTATCGTTATGGTTACTCCAATATTGTAGCTTATACCACTTTTTGCAATTAATTAAGAAATGTGATTAGTGGCAATTAATCCATCTTCGTTCGTTGCATGTTGTTTCTGAAATGATTCAACGTTTTTAGAACGATTTAAATTTTTTTTTATATGTTTTGTGAAAATATTAAATGGGCTTGACCTTATCGTTTGGATGTTTTGTAGAAAGATGTTCTCGCAATCGTTGACTTCATTGGATAATGTTTTATGACACAATAAACACATTGGATGTTGTTTATTTTCAACACATATTCTACGAAACCCATTTTCAGATACTTTGACTCACAGTTACGAGCTTAATACTTATGAGATACGGGCTCACAATATTTTGTTTGAAGCACGTGCATAATCTTGTAGAAATCACAAACAGTTTCGTTTCTGCTAGGGAAGAAACAATTTTTAGGTTATGCCACCATTTTAAGACCCTCCTTGTCATTACAGAATGTTTATTATGTGTTACTGTGCTCTATACGAAAGGCCTGTGTTTTGTTCTATAACTAGCTTTCTGTTCAGTGGTTTAGCTAGAGGGGGAGGGATGTCTGGAAACACCCTTCAGTATTTTCAGTAATATCTTTGCCAGATTGGCAAAATAAAAAAAAAAAATGTTTATACATCCAACAATTTTCAGAAAAACGCATCGTTTTACATAAAATACATGATTGATTGGAAGGGAGAGGAAGATTTTTTTTTTTTTGTGGGGGGGGGGTATATTAAAAAGAGCATTATTCTGAGAGAAAAATTATTTTTATTTGGATGTCCAGAATTCCAATATTCAACGTAAACTTTTTTGTTTGTATGAGTTAATTTATTTTATGTAGCTATTAATAGGCTTGCATTGACAAATTTATATTATTATGATGAACATATTAAGTTTAAGTTGTGTCTAAATAAGCAATCTACTTTTTTTTTTTTAAATATAAACTGCGATTTCTATACCTCGTTGGAATTAATTTCTTAGATTTGCCCATGGCTCCTTGTGCCCTTTTGTTTATTATTTATGCTTCAAACATCATATGCAGAATAAATTAAACATTTTCCTTACTAGCCAAAGTTGCTATTTCATAAATGGCACTTTAAAAAAAAACTTCTTTCGTTGTTTAGACCTGGAATTGTTTTCAGACCAAGTTGTATGCTTGCACGAAAGCCCCTTAAAGTGGCTAGCGAGAAAAAGCACTTCAAAGCATCTCGCCCCTGAAACCACTTTCATTAATAAAGAATCGACCTTTTTCCATTAATTTGAGACGCTTCATATGAATGAAGCCTAGCCTCCTAGGCGGCCCTACCCTTCCATCATTAAGTGAAACGAAGAATGCCCCCTTGGGGCGAACCCGTTCCCAGAGCAGTTCTCATTGGCGGATCGGCTCGCTTTCCTCGCGTTCATTGGCTGCGGGGGTCAAGGGCGAGAGGTAGTAATTGGGTGGGAATCGCTGCAGGAATGTGTGTTGGGCTTTTGCTCTTTATTTATGGTTTTCTGAAAGGTATCGGATCCGAAGAATTGTTGGTGAGCGGTCTCTTGTGGTCTCTGCAATGTGGACTTCCCCTTTTACAAACTGCCTGTTCTTATCCAAAATTCTGTCTCTGTCTTTTATAACCTCACATTCTCCTGGAACAGACCGACTTTGACTTGGAAGATTCAGAATGTTGAAGTGTACTTGAATACAACCAAGTATGAACCTTTTTTTGATAAAAAAAAAAAGAATCGTGCTGAATGCGTAATTTTAGCGAAGAATTGTGAATAAGTTGTGTTGAGACATATTGTATTTGTTGCATATTTGTTTTTGTCCTTTTTCATAAGTTCTTAATTTCTCGTGCTTGCAAACACAGTCTGCAAAACTATTATTCATTTACAAGAAGTGCATCATTTTCTTCTGTACTCCGATAAAATATTAGATGTTGTTGCACTGGTTTTCTTAAATTCTCTTTGAATTTTACTGTTTCAACCAGCGACTCTTTGTATTTACTGTACTTTTAGCTCAGAGTTATATCAAATGTGCCCAGATATTTAACCAGTCCGATTGGATCTGAATAATGAAAGGCGGAATCTTAAAAGAAACGATAAATTAAACGAAGATGGAATCAATTTTTAAGTATATTTTGGGAATTATTCTTCCTCGACTTTATTGTTGAATAGTTATGTTTTATTTGGAATGGAAGGATAAATTTTAATTATAATAGCACCGTTCACCGT
The DNA here is from genome assembly GCA_019974015.1 of Nephila pilipes. Taxonomy (NCBI): domain Eukaryota; kingdom Metazoa; phylum Arthropoda; class Arachnida; order Araneae; family Nephilidae; genus Nephila; species Nephila pilipes. Next base: position 103,272 of record BMAW01005704.1, on the reverse strand, counting down.
AACAAGTTTTTGCAGAATCTTTGATTGTAAATGTATTGCCGCTAATTATTTTGTTGGAAAACTTTGGGCTCACATATGAAAAATGAGAGTCACAATTACATTTTACGTAACTATTTTTTATCAATATTTAATATTTTTTTTATCATTTTTTTATATTTTTTCCCCACCTGAAATTTTGTAATGGCTATTTTCTCTCTCTTCCTATAATATTGAAATTTATACGCAAAAAATGTTTATCATTTAAATTTTTTTTGTAACCGAAGTTTTGGTTTCTGGTTATTTACCAACAGAGCATTATTATCACCTTAACCGTAGTTATGCGACTACCCCCTTCCTTTTTGAGAGTTATAAAAGAGTTTGAGTTATTACTTTAGATATATCGCCGAAGTAAAGACTTTCAGAAGTGGGTGGAGTTAATGTGATCAGTTCCATTTATTCTATGAATTGACTAAGTGAAAGTAGCGGATATTTTTTTATTGGGAAATTTCGGGGTTCAATAATTTTTTTGTCCCATTGTTAATCATTCAGTGCAAAGTGACCGATCCCCCGTCTGAATGTCTAAATAATGATAAAGTATCCTTCCTCAATCGAATTAAAATTGTTTCTTTTTATAAAATCACGTGACCTTTTCATCGACTCTTTCGGTTCTGGGATGTTTTGTTGTGCAATGTATGGACGAAAGGTTGTAGGAATCGAAGTCTCATCTTTCAGGTGATTCGTGTGCTCCAAACCTATATTTGGAGAATTATGCTACTCTGTCGAGTGCCCTTGACCCTTGGATTGACCACTGTGTTATTCATTGACCACAAGGTTGGTCTGGATTTCCGCATTACCCGAGTCCGAATCCGAATGCCAGGGATTCCGGCGACCGCAAGAAACCGTGATCCCGTACAGGATATCCTGCGGAAGACCTGTTCTCCACTCCTCTTTCGTACGTGCCCAAGGTCATGCAGAGGTCACCGAATTACCTTTCGTTCTAAAGGATCATCGAATTTTAGGCTTTTTTCCATCACGTATTCTTTCGTGCACGAATTATGAAGATTTTTAAAGTTTTTCTAGACTTTCACTTATCCTCCTTCTTAACTGAAATGAATGATTTGTGTGCGTGTGAGGAATACTTGTTATTTCTCCTTTTATATTTACGTATTTAAAATAAATTAATTTTTATCTTGGAAAATTTCTAGAAATACTATGTTTTTTTTTCACGCCAGCTTCAAAATTCATTAATAAAATAATAAATTCGTTTGAGGAAACAATTTATTATTGTTGTAATTTTTAAGTTTAAGGGAAAATATGTAATTTTTATTCCAGATTTTTAGAATAGTTTCTTCCCCCCCCCCCCGCTGTGATTCGTGAGTGAAATACACAAAATAATCTTTTTCACGAAAAGTTTAGAAATATTTGTTTGTTTACTACTTAATTTAGTTATTTAATTCATCTTATTGATTTCTCTTTTAAATGTATGTTTTCGTAAAATGAGTCACATTTTTGAGTATTTTTTGCTATGGTTTCAATTAGTATTTCCTTTATTTGTACTTTTTTTTTTTTTATAAAATAAAAGGTTTAATCCCTGGAATATATTTTTTAATTATTGTCCTTCTTTTGTGTTCTCATTATTCTTTCGTGAAATAAATATCATTTTCATTCTGAAAAAATTTGGATCTCACTTTATCTTTCAGTTATGAGGGAATGAGAAAAAATATTTTCTTTTAGAAATTTTTTGTTTCTCATTCCCATGTATGATTCTTTCTTCAAGTCAATATTATTGAAAATCTTGAGTAGTTTATATAGATCTTCTTTCTTTAAATCTATTTTAAATTAAAATGAGTTATTTTAAAATTGTTTATTTTTAGAATATACTTATTTTTATTCGTGTGTGAAAATAAATAATTTATTTATTCATTGCTTTTCATAGATTTTTTTTTTTCTTTTTGAGAATTTTTTTCCTTTTCACTTTCGTTTCTTGAGGTTGTTTGAATTAAATTTTATTCATTCGATTTTGAATCGTATCAAAATGGGTTCCCCCCCTTCTAATTTTCACTAATACATACATCAAAATTCTAAAGAGGAATAAATAAACTTTCCGAGATAACCCTTCCTGAGAGATATTGCTTGAAATTAATAAATTTTCTTCTCCTGACTTTTTCTAATTTGTTTTGTCGGTTGGTAAAAAGGCTTTCATGTCTTTTCATGAAATTTTTCTGTCTTTCATAAATAATTCAAAAAATTATTTTACTTACTGAATTTTTCTCCTATTTCGATTCCGAAAATATTTCTCACGGTTTATTTTAATATTTTGATACAAGTCGAGGGTAATTTCACACATGAGTAAATATCTTTTGTTTTCACTAGAAATGTATGCAGAATCCACAATACTCTGTGGTTTCCTTTGATTGCAAATTGAAAAATTAATTTCGGAATAAACCTGTTAGTAGAAAACATAAACAATAATATAAATTTTAAATTGTAAACTTTTAAAAAAAATTTGTATAAATTTTTTGCTAGTGCTTTTATGTAATTTAAGGCATGGGTATACAAGTATAACAGCGAAAGTATACTGTGATGTCAACGACATTAAACAATTAGAACATTCGAAAATTTGAACCACCTCCAATTTTTATTATTTTCAATTTCGTACTGTTTTAGTAACTGTTTTGTGTAGTTTTGTTTCCTCATCTCCACAAATTCAAAATGGTTAGAAGAGACTTGAGCAGTCGTTACAAATTGTACTTTTAAACAAACTATTGCTCTCAATATAATTTATTTTAGTTTATTCCTTCATATAATTCGGGCAGCCGGGGCTGATGCACTTTAAATCTAATGGGATTCAAAGTCCTCTCTTAAAAGTTTGGAGAGGGAGGTGCCAGTTCATTTGTCATCCTCGTCACCTGACCGAGGTTCAGAATTATGAAGTCCGTCGCCAATAGCCTTCGTGTTGCTTCCAATGCGACGTTAATAAACCCAATCAATTAGTTCATCATATGAACCATAACATTTATGTTACGAATGCTTAAACAATTTTAAAAGAGTTAAATATTTTTAATTATTCAAAGTATGTTTGCCCTCTTACGATGCTTTTTAATGTTAAAAACTCTGAGCTCAAATAAGCATGTTAAAAATAGAGGAAAAAATTAGGTTTTGAGAGAAAATTGATTTGCTTTTTATTTTTCTGTACCGTTCAACGTTTTATCATAAGTGTTCTTTTTCTTGTATTGAGTTAATGAAGGAAACCATGGAAAATTTTTAAAATGAATTTAAATATGAACAATTTAACCTTGTGTGAACCATTTGACCTCATGATTAAATGCTAAAAAAGTTACGAGCAGTAGAATAACTAGAAATTATCTTCAGTAAAATACCTTTAAATGTAATAAATATTATTTAAGCCTCTCTCAGGAGACTCAAACTTTTTTAAGAAAAACGTCACTATAATTTAATAACAACAACAATAATAAAACCAGAAATGCGACAATTTGTAATAAGTTAACTGAATCTGACTTTAATTTTATTTCCATGGTGAAATATATATATGTAACCAATTTATATAAAAAAAAAGTGATTCAAATGCTTAAGACTCCTATAAGCTAATAGCGATGTGAAACAGGGAAATTATATCCATGTTTAAACGAAATTTACTTACACACAAAACACACACACACACACTACTTTTATGTAAAAGCGAAAATGGGTTCTAATGTGAAAAAGATCATTTTATGAAACGAATCGACTAATGAAATCAAGGTGTAATGCAATGTGAAATGAATTTATTTCCTTTTCAACCAACTAAAAGTTAATGAACTTTCAGAAACGCGTTTACTGGAGCGCTGTTTATATGCGCTGGGTAATAGTATTGTGTTGGTTATTAAGCTGTATTGCACCAGCTGCCTTTGTTGAGCTTCTGTCAAAGACGAATTCTGCGAATTACAATCTAAATATAATGTCTAAGTGAAAAGGGTGAAATGTAATATTATTTTATAAAAATGGTGAGAACATCGTAGCCATTGTAATTGTTGATCAAATAACAAAATATAAGCTTTAAAATATTTTCAAAACCAATATTCATTTGATTAAAAAATGTGTTTGGTAGCGAGTATGAACTTGAAGGGAATATTTGGAATTTAACAAAGCCATATCGCGTTTTTCATGCATCTTTCAAAACTCATTGTAGCAGAAAATCCTTCATTACTGTAGAAAAATGAATTGCAGATTCTCTGTGCCACCCATTGTTCCGAGAAATCGGGGGAAACAAACGGTTTTTATTCTATTTTTCTAGAAAGAGAATTTGTCACAATAACTGTGTGCGTTTTGGCTTTTATTTAGATCATGATTCATAAGATTTTAAATTATATTTCATTCTTCAAAACTTTCTGTACTGTTTGTTTCTTTTATTTTCTTTTTCGTTCACTTGTTTTTCGAAATTCTCTTATGTATTAATATTTTTATAATAGAGCTCATTTGAAGCATTTTCAGATATGGTTTATGTATAAATATGCAATATTGAATATATAAATCTGTGTTTATAATCTCATGGAATATTTTCCCAATATACCGCAAGGAACGCTTCCAGAGTCTGATTCATTACCACCATTTGGTTGTTTTGCCTTTCATGTTTTCTGTTTTTTTTTTTTTTTTTTAATTATTATATATGTTTATCAGAATACGTATTCCTCCATATTTTCGGTATTCCTTTGATACTTGATTCTTTATAAGATCGTTCGAATTATGAATTCAATTTGTAGTATAAAAAGTGAAAATAAGTGCAGTTAACTATTTGCCATTTTTTTAGTTATGCGTAATTATTTTGTAGGAATAATATCAACCCTAAAATGAGTTTTATTTTTGAATTTTTTGGTATTACGAAGTAAATTTAATATTGTATTGAATCCTTTCCGTTTCTATTCTCTCTCTCCCCCCCTTTCCTTTTTTCGATTCGCTGTACAAATTAATGTTATCTTATAAAATATTCTTCAAATTCAATAGATATTAAAACTTTTTCATCTTCTGCTAGGATGCTCTGAATACTTGTTTATTAGAACTGTTTTTCCAAAAGTTCTTTGAAAGTAATGTTGCGCTGTGGATCTCATTCTTGAGGTGATTTCTATGGGATACATAAGGATGACTGATATTCTATTGGTTAGTTATTTGTATACATGCCTTTCACATCACATCTGTTGAATAAAGTTCCTGCACAAAGAAAAAGAAAAACCGCAACGTTTTTTTTAGATCTTTCGGATTTAAAATTATTTGTTACTTTGTTTATTTTGGATATAAAAAATAGTGTTTTGTAGGGAATAGCTCAATATTAATATTTAAGAGCAATATTAATATTATAATTATTAAGTTTTTTTCCGTATACCAATCCTGTAAAATGTGTAAACGATGACGCATTTGTGTATTTTAAAATAACATTTTTCTCGAGGCTTTCTATAGATTTTAATAAAAGTAGTGTTAAAAATTAGTTGTGCTATTTTGTATCAAATCGATTGTTATTTATCTTTATTTTTATGTACAATAAAAACACCCCATAACGATCAAAAATAGGTTCAAACTATACTAATTTTTGAAATAATTTTAAAATTGTCATTATTTATTTATTATGAATTTTTATTGAAACTATTCCATCTTGGCATAAGATCTGGCCGCAGTAGCATAGAAGACAAGGTCACGAACTCGCGGCTGGCGTTTCCGTCCAATTGCGGTTCCGAGTCCTGATGCCACTAAAGGCATGTCGCGTAGCGGGGCTGATGCGTGTTAAATTCGTCGAGGCTCAATGTTCTTACATTGGATGGCGTAGAAGTTTGAAGAGTGTGGTGCCAACTCAGGCATGGTCCACGTCACTTGACGGAGGCTCAAAATTACGAAGTCTGTCGCCAGTAGTCCTCGTATTGCTTTCAAGTGCGAAGTTAAAAACGATCAATCGTCACACTATTGTTTTATTATATCGACGTGAATTGCATTTGTTTTAATTACGTATTCAAAATATATCAAATATATCAAAATCTTTGCTTGGCACAAGAATTATAGGTAGGGCTAACACATTCCCTGTTAGATCTTTCCAACAAAACCATGATTATTGCTATTTTAATTAAGTATTTGGAGCAAGACCCTGTAGGCTTATATAATGGTGGTGGATGCGAGAGGCTGTTTGATTACGAGGGAGAAATACATTATTTTTTTAACTGAGGGAAAAAAACTACTTTAAAATCTATATGAAGAATGCGATCATTTTAATTGGTATGAAATACAATTTACTAACTAATCTGGAGGAAAGTTGTTATGTTACATAGTTATCTTAGGTTATGTGTTATATTCCGTCTCTGTTGCCATGAAAAGCTTTCGTCTTTTCCTGTTGTAATTAAATAATTTAATTATTAACAAATGAAAACGATTTGCGCAATGATAACCCTATTTTAATCGTCATTCATTTTCAATGTAATGGGGTGGCGGAAGAGAGCGAACAGTTTTGTTTTCATTTCCGCGTAATTTCACTCTATCTTTGAATTTACGTTTCGAAAGCAGGAAGTGACGTCATTTCCGGCGCGCACATGTGTGTGGGGGGGATTGGACGGCGTTAACATTTTTCTAACTTACTGTTTCTCTCTGACGGCTGGTAAAAAAAAAGGAAAAAGAAAACACGTTCGTCTTAAAAAGCCAATTTATCACGAGCAGTTTTGTTTCCAAAAAAGGGGTTGTTCTCCAGGGCTCTACAGCTCTTTCTGTCCCACCCAGCCCCTTTTTTTCACTCATTCGAATCTCATCTGTGTTCAAGCCTAACGATCGATCACGTTTTATCGAATAAAAACGCCAAACGAGAATTAGGTGAAGGAGGGGTGGATGTAGAATAGGTGATGGAGATTATATATAAAGGTGTGTTAGGTACATTTATGTCGACGGATTACACACGAGGGAGAGTTCTTTTGGGGGTGTGAATCCCCTTCTTCTTTGAGCATCCTCATAAAAAAATGCAGACAATCAAATTCAGTTTTGAAAACTCGCGAAGTAAAATTCGATTTGAGAAAACTGATTCCCCCTCTGCACTTTTTGCTTAATTTGAAAAATGCTTATTTCTTCATCTGTCACAAGAATAATTTCCTCCATGAAATAGAAAAAATAAATATAAAGGTGTTATTCTTTTTTCAATGTTTATTTCTACATTTTCTCACTTTCTCTCTACATCTAAGAAAGGAAAGGATATTAATGTTCGAAATAAAATTCATATCCCTTCCAAATAATGAATTATTAAGAACCACAACTAGACGACGACTCTCGAGTTTTATATACTTCCTGATTGCATACCGTTTTGAATAAAAGTAATGTATTCTGAATACATTAACTCGATCTTAGATTGGAAAATTCAGTTTCCCATCCTCCACCCATCTAATTCAACCCATGTATGAGAAAGTAAACTCTCCGAAATACGTAAGCCGAATGGTCACTTGCACGAACTCATGACCGGCGCTGTTTTCTTTGAGTTCTGATGCCACTAGCCCGCGGTAGCTTAGTGGTCATGGTCAGGGATTTGCTGCCGGTGTGTTTTGTCTAGTCGTAGTTTCGAACCTACATGCCACACACCTGTCGTGTAGCCGGAGCTGATGCATGTTAAATCTGTCGGGGCTCAAACTCCTCCCTTTGGCGTGGTGTGGAAGTTAAGAGAGGGGAGGGGGTGCCAGTTTAGGTGTCGCCCTCGTCATTTGTCTGAGGTTCGGAATTACGAGGACCATCGCCAATATCCCTCGGGTTACTTCCGTTAATAAAACCAAACCAAATCAAACCTGATGCCATTAAAGACCTCTTGTGTTTATCGGGAATAACGCTACATTTGTTGATTCTGAAAGTACTCATGTTGGGAAAGTTTGGAGGATGAAGTGCTGTTCAGATGTTGTTACCTGATTGAGGTTCACAATTACGATCTCCGTCGCCAGTAAACCTCGTGTTGCCTCTAAGTACAATGTGGTTAACAAATCAGTCAGTCGACCCAATTGATTTTAAATCCATTTACATCAGAATATGAAGAATCATCCAACTAAATCTACGTAAAAATTTATAATCCATGTTGTTCAGAGTATATTAATTTTTGAATTTGTCTTCGAAGCATTTATTTAAATAAAGATCGAATTCTAACTTTCTTTGGTTGAAAACCGGAAAAGGTACAACGCGTTTCAATGCCCTCGATTCGATGTCGAAAGGGAAAACAATAGATCGCGATTTTCCGGGGGAAGGGAAAAAATCGTTTTATTTATTTTTCTTCCCAAGGTTGCAGAACTCGTTCTCTTCTGAGAAAAAACCGAAATTCCTCAAGAACATATCTGCCAGTACGCTTTGTCAAGAGGAATTTATGTCGAACTCTTTCTGAAGAAAATCATCTACTCATTAATAAAGAGAGAATCGTTTGAAACAATGAAAAGCAGTTGCCGTTTTTTAGAGTAAAAAAGTAAACGAGTGGGACCTTGAAATGCTTTTGAAAATAACGCAGCTTTTCATTTATCACATCTGATTATTTCGTGATTTTTGCTTATTTATTTGTATTGAAGTAATGATAAGTTGGTTAATTTACATAGAAGGATTGTCGAACTTCCATTCTTTGAAACGGGGGTGGGATGTAGTACACGTTGCAAGTTAAAATTTAGAGGACTTATAATCTAAATCGACTGAGATTGACCGTTATATTAAATGAAAATATTTTTTTAAATGAATGTACCTCACCCCCCTCCCTTCCCCTCCGGTGTCAATGTTATACTCGAACAGTATTATGAATGAATAATAAAAATTCCTCATGGAATGAATAATCCTCTTTATTTATCGCAATTAATTATAGTTTTAAAACAAAAATTTGATTGATAGTACGGTCTAAGTTCATAAAACATTTTGAGAAAACCTTGAAATTTGTCAAATTGAGAAAAATTCTAAAACGCTTCCTAAATATCACTAATGAAAGGGGAAATATGGAGATAAAAAGCAATGTCTTGATAAATTTTCACATGTTTTACTTCTGGAATCTAATGAGAACTCATGAAAAAGTATCGTCTTTCCACCGTTCTGAGTTCTTGTAATACCTTTTAATACAACTTAAGGCAAAATAGGGGAATGTTTTCTTTGCGTACAAAACGAGTAAAGATATGTTTATATTCTTACATTGAAACTTATATATCCTATATTCGTGAATGCAAAAGTTGCATTGTATTTTATTCAGGTTGCGAGAACAAAATTGTAATTATTGATATTGTTAAAAAAAAGTTTATTTTAAATGTCTATTTTGAAATTTATTATACATTTTAATTTGTCGATAAAATCATATTTATTGAATTTTGCTCAAGTTCTTGAGCTGATTATTTTCACCTGTTCCCATCACCCTAATAAAGCAATACAATTAATTATTGTTGTTATTTTTTCTGTTAATTGGCGCAGAAATTAATTCTAATGCTTGGATGAAATTGAAAAAATAATTTTCGAACTATATATACCTCACATGAAATGAAATTAGTTCAAAATAATTTTGTTCATTAAGATTTGATTCAGATTATTTTTCGAATAAATCATTTTCTTCTGAAAGGGAATTATTACGAGATGCAAGATCTCGAAACAATATTTTTTGCTGAAAATTGAAATTTTTTTATTTTAATTTCAATTTACTGTTAAAATTTTACTTTGAAACGTTTGACCCCCCCCCCCCCCATGGAGGGAATAAAAATTTCCTAGTTTACGAGGTAATAATAATTATATTAATTATCTTACTTTATGAATATTTATAAAATGCAATGAAGTTATTTAAAAGCTATGGATTATTTTTGCACTGCAGGAGGGAAAAAAAACTAAATTCTTTTTTTAAAAATACTATTTTCCCTAACTATCCATCGCGGTATTTCGTTTGGGAAACGCCTTTACTTCTGAGCCCTCAATGATGGACACTTCGGGTAGTTGAATATATATATATATTCAATTACCATTGCAAATTGCTGTTTTTATTCTATTTATTTATTTTTGGAAATATTTTGAAATTCTTTTTGTCTTTTCACACCTGCTGTATAATCATTTTACTCATCACACATCTGTTTAGAATTTCCTTTTAATTTCGTATCTTGTTTACGTATCTTTCATGCAAATGGGCCGGAAGTTAAAAATCCAGATGTTTATATTTACTTCGAAATGCGAGTTCAGTCAACTCTTTGGATAAGCATCGTCATTATGACTTTTATTATTCTCAAAAAGTCTGCTGAGACTGGGAGCAGAAGTAGCATTCCATTCAGTGCAGTTGTTAAGCGAGAGATTTTAAATCGTTAAATGATTATAGAGCTTGGAGTAAACACATATTTTTAGTTTTCCTGAATCTTTCTGAGACAGGCACCACCGTCCTGTTCGAAACAGACGGTCTTACTTTTCAAAATAAAATTTCCAAGTTTATTTACGTTTTAGTGGGAAAAAAAGTAGATTATTTTTAGTTTTAGTTGTTTTTTCTTTTTTTTCAGTCTTGCCAAACTGGTAACTGGTTTAAAATAATGCAGTTTTCATACGAGTGTATATTCGTTCCTTTATGTAAAGATTTTTTTTAAAAAAATCTCTCTAAAAAGAACCACTAGGAGAAATTATTTTTTCGCTTATAAAAAATAATGTAATGCTTCATGTTTAATGTTTATTTTTTGCCTCGCTAGTTAACTAATAAGATTCCTTTTGAATAATGCTCTGCTTATTGTTTTAAAACTCAAAATGAAGGGAGGGGAATTGTTTAAGTTTTGTATCAGAATTAAGATGAAAATAAGCATTTTGTTAGTATTATTATTCAAGATTTCAATTAATATCTTTCTGAAGCAGAACGAAGGGCAATGACGACGGATTTCGAAATTAAGAACAGTGAAATGACGAGAATGTTACCTGAGCTAGTATTTTCTCTCCTAGCTTCCGCACCACGCTATGAGTTTGTTGAATGTGCATCGATCCTAATGATTCTACATGATGGGTCTTTTATGGGAAAAATCGATGGCTTGATTCAAATATCGCCGGCCTCGGTAACTGAATGGTAGGCTCCATTTGTAGTTCTGATGCCTCTTTTAAGACCAATCGTGTAACATGTCTGATGCATGTTCTATCTGCTTTTTCCTATAGTTCTTACATTGGTGTGCTCATTTAATCTGCCGAGTCCTGCATGGCCTGGTGTGCAAGTCTGGAGTGGTGTGCCTGCTTGGGTATCGTCCTCTTCATTTGATCTAGGTTCAGAATGTTAAGATCCGTCGCAAGTATCTATCATGTAGCTTCTAAGTACGATGTTAATAAAATAATCAATCAATCACCGGCCATGAGTTCCTGACAATAACCAGTAGGCTTCTGCGACTCTGCTATTGACGAAAAACCTGTAATTTTCAACCACGGTTAAGTGACGAGGATGACACTTAAGCTGAAATATCACTATCCTAACTTCGACACTGTATGTGAATGTTTGGCGCAGCATAGCCTACTTTGGCTCTTGCGCCATTAAACACTACAGTCACTCACTCACTCACTCGACACTGTATGTATATTGATTGTTTAGAAATGTCTCATTTAAAAGCAGCAATGAGGGACATTGGCGAAGGCCACCACATTTTAAACCGCAGCCATATGGTGAGATACCACCGTAAAAGAACAGTTATTTAAAACTTCACTTATGTCTATTTGACAATTCATAAAATCGTGCTTTATAATCGCGATTCAAATGCGATTTGTTAATTTTTTTTATTTACAAATAACTCTCTTTTTCAAATTTTCAACTTTTACAACTATATTAACCTGAACTCAAAATCTGGAAGAACTTTTTCAAAGAGGGGGATATCCTGATTTGAATTATTAAAAGTTCGGTGTGGTTACAGTACGTGTACTTGCGTATCATATTGTGTCCGAAAGATTAAAAAATGTTCCTATAATGCTCTTCCCCCCCCCATCACGCTTTAACATTTAATCAATTTAGCAATGAAGTATAGGCGATCAGATATTTGTTGAGAAAGAACATAAATTAATCGTATGTTAAAATACGTTGTTGTTTAAATGCTCGTGAAGTTATTATTACGTTGTTTTCTTTTGTCAGAGAATGTGCTTCGATCATATTCTTTAACATAATGCCCATAAGATTTTCTTGGTTTAGACGCAAATTCGGAACATATTTTCTCACTGGAAAGATAGAAACCCCAATATTAATAAAAGTTCGTGTCGTTGTAAAAGGTATGCTCTTTTATAAAACTGCGCCCAAAAATTTTTGAAATATTTTATGAATATGCTTTTTTATTATATTGTAACGCGTTAAGTTAGATGTTAATTTTTTAGAACAATATAGGAGACGGAAGTATAGAAGATACAGGAATAAATTGGATTGTTTCGAACAGAAAAAAGTAGTGCAGGTGTGAGTGCGGAGTGAATTTTAAATAACTATTCTTCTACAGTGGTATCCTCGCCACTCCGTCTGGTTCAAAATGAAGTCTGTCGCCTTCGTGTTGCTTTTAAGTGTGACATTAATAAGCTATCAATTAACGGGCAGCAGCACGTTTTGGAAGTTATGACAGTGACATACCACCTCAGGTGTCATCCTCGATTCAAATTTATAAGTCCTTGGACATTAGTATAGCCGAAGAATCCTGCCGATCATGAACTTATGGCTGGTAAATCCAGTCGAATAGTTAGTCGAGGTCTTGATTCCATCAAAAACCCTTCGTGTCGCAAAATGAGGACCTGTGCATGTTAATTTCAATTAATGCTGCAAGTCCTCTTGTGATGTGAAAACCGAGAGAGGGAGATGCTAGTTCAGGTATCGTGCTCATCATGTAACCGTTTTAAATTATGATCCTGCTCTGATTCCCTTTTATAGGATGGGGAAAATGGAGAGTATTACTGGAGGTGGAACATTTTTCAGTCTAAGAAATACGTTTCCAAAGTATATGTTGTCCATTGAGATTTTTGGTCCGTATCAATGTGAGGAAGCGACGATCTCATAATTAGCTCCTAAGAAAGTGAAACAATTATCCCTTCCCGTTTAACCCTTCTTCGGTCTCGAATTAGTGACGCTTGACTGACCATCTGAGCACTTCCGGCCATTCCCCTCCCTCCCGTTAGCACATTATCGGTGATTGGGTTGACTGGCCACCCTCCCTTGCCTCTGTTTTTTTCCCCAGCACTCTCTCTCCAGGGAGTTTCTCAGCACGGTCACTGGGTCTTTAATTCGCCGTTGCGCTTGGGAGGGGTGGGTAGTTTCGGTAGGGCCTGCAAAAACAACAAGGCACTTTTTTCTTTAAAATAAATGTTGGATCACTGGTTCAAGAATCTTGGAAACAACATATTTAATATGTAACGTCGCGCGTCATAAATACATTCACAAACTCCGAAATTGGATCTTTCGGTTCAGTGAAGACCAACCCTTCAAAGTTGTTTTCTGATCCAGTAATATAATTTAAATCATCCATCTTGTCATTAACCAAACTTTTATAAAAAGCCTTTCGAATATACTATATATATATATATAATATAGTGAAGGGTATGAATTTTGATCCTTGATCGTTTTATTTAATTATTTTATTGTATTTTTTTTAGTTCCGATATTGACATAGGTCATATTAGACGAAGTATTTTATTGTTTGCCACGAGTTGAAGATGTTCTTCAACATGAAGGACTTGTCAAAATCGAAATCACTTTTTATTGTTATTAAAAAAACATGTTCAGTTAAAAAAATAATGAAATAAAAGAATTAATATTTTAAAATAAATCTAATTTGTGTTATAAGTTTCAACTTGGAATAGAATGTTACTTATCTAATAATACAATTACAATAGTGGTAACTTTGTAATTGTATATTGACACTTTTTTACTATCAATGAATATTGAATGATGCGTGCATAATTCAACAATATCAATTTACTTTGTTAAATAAGACATCACAGAAAGTGATTTTCTTTCCTTCAGAAGGAATACCAAAAACATACGAAATTATGTATCCCTTTAATTGGCTGTTCTCTCTTTTGAATAAAATTCTACTCTTATCCGGAAGGCTTCATCCATCTGGCGACATGCAGCTACAACACACCTAAAAGAACACAAATCATACAAAAGAATAATTATGAATTCTTTTTTATATGTCCAGAACTGGATTCTTCGTCGACATAAAAATATCGCCAAGTCGCGGCTTACCTTACCAAAAAAAAAAAAAAAAAAAAAAAAAAATTAATAGGTAAAAATTGACTCCGAAAACCCTCTTATTAAAGCTTAATTCATAGTACTCACTCCTTCTCATATCTGTCAATAATTTACTTTCATTTGCAACCTACTCGTTTCTCCTTTCTGCATTGGTCCTATTGTCTATAATTTAATGGTAAATGCATAAATATTAAGGGGGAAATGCAATAATAAAGTAATGTTTAATGAAACAAATCAGTAGCAAGTTATCATTCTTATACACATTAATTAAATTAAATAAAAAAGTTATTTTTATATATTGAGAGGAAAAAATTAAACTAAAAAAAAAAAAAAAATCCCATTGAGTAACAAAGAAAATAAAATATTACAGAGTAATAAAGAACAAAAAATATTCATAAAGATTAATAAAAAATACATTCATCTCTCTCTCTCCCCTCTCTCTGTGTGTGTTAATTTTCTTCTTTACTCTAATTCATACGTAAACAGAGTATTTCGAAACTTTTGAGCAAAAATTTAAGAGGTGAAAAACATCAAAACAAGCAATTTTCACCAGACAATGCATAGGTTAAGGGCAAGCAGTGAACCGCTAGACGGCGTTGTAATAGGGAAAGCATCAAGCGCGAGTTTTCTTACTCAGTTTCGTTTCTACCGGGAATTTCAAAAGTAATCAGGAAAAGGCCATTACGCCTGTTATCCACGGTATAAATAACGATGTGTAAGAAAACTCGCGCTTTATGTTTTCCATTATAGCACCAATTCGCTGCTTGCTCTCCGCCTTTGTATTGCGTGGTGAAAATTGCTTGTCCAGATGTTTTCTATCACCCCTTTAGTTTTTGCCTATGAGTTTCGAATCACTCTGTGTTTAGATTATGTGAATATTAGTTTAAACTTTAAAGCCACACAAAAAAACGCTTGCACAAGTGGCATTAGAAATAATGTTTGATTATTTATTGCTACTGATAGAATAACTTTTCAATCCCGTCTTACTGTGTTCTGGTTTTTTATGCAATTGCATGCATTTTCTAAACTAAAACGAGAAGACAAGGTGGTTATGTGAATCAGGATACTACGGTGGAAGATTTTCGGGTTCTTTTTACTTTACATGAAGGTTGATTATCAATCCACAGTTCTTCCTCCATTCTCGTGGCTGCGGTAGCCTAGTGGTCGCGTACTAACGGTCGATGCTGTTTTCCTTGTGTCGTGTGTTCGAGCCACTGAAAAACCGCCCTGTTACGGGGCTGGTGCATGTTAAATCCGGTCGAGGTCTTCTGTTGACGTACTGTGGAAATTTGGAGAGAGGAGTGCCAGGTGTCGTCTTAATGATTTGACAGGTTCAAGATCACGAAGTCCATTGCCAATGGCCCTCGTGACGCATCGCAATGCGATGTTAATAAACATTCAAATCAGAATCAAGTCCTTTCATTCTCTGTGTCGCGTCTGAGGTTGGCCTCATTATTTGAACTTGTTCCAGCATAACAAGATTTCATAACTAATTGCATATCTTTGGAATTTCGTTTTGTTAGAACTTCTTATGTTTCGATGTGTTATACGTTAAAGCGTCTGATCTACCACTGTTGACCTTCCCGTCAGGAATGCTATTGTTCCCCCCCCTTTTTTTTTGAGTTACATAGGTTTACCGAGTTTGTTTACTTGAGTTACCTAATTCAACTTTATTCGCTTCATTATTGCGAATAACTTCCAATATGCCACATGATTTTCTTTTATATTGTGTAATTGGGGAGGGAAAATCCAGTATTCACAACCTTTTTGTTATTCTTTGATTTCATCAGATGTGCTGCGATCTGTTATGGGAAAACAGAAATGAATCATTCAACATCAAAATAGAACCACAGTGAAATTTCACGATGGGTTAACGAACTTCTTGGATCTTTCTAATCTTATCGATTGGCGTGGTGTGGAAGTTAGGAGGGGATGGTGCCAGTTTAGTTGCCGTCCTCGTCACTTGACAGAGGCTCAGAATTACGAGGTCTGTCGTCAATAGCCCTCGTGTTACCTCTAGTGTGACGTTAATAAAGCCAAATCAATCTAATTCTGCCTAAAACTGTCGTTCAGAATTTAAGGGTTGCTGGATGTAAAGTTGGGGGGGGGGGGCGAACTGAGTATTAGAAACTCCTCTTTTTATTGATGATTCATTAGTGAGAGATTTCGGATGTTTCTCTAATCGTTTGACCATGTTTAAAATTTTAAAATTTTTCAAAAAAGAAAAGGAAAATTCTGAAATTGTCTTGTTGTGTTTCGTGATGAAGTGTAAAAAAGTGGTGAAAGCTTCCCTTATCTGCCTCCTGATGCTGGTTACGGTATCATCAAATCGAAATGTTTGATAACTGTAATGACCGCGTCCTCCTGAGTTCGTGTGTTTGTGAGTTGGGAATGTCATTCACACTCATTAGAAAAACCGCCTCCCGCGACCTTTTTCACGCGCTGCTGAAGCCCCGTCTGGCCGGTGTCTGGATGAGGCGCTTTCTACGAACGGGTAATTGCTCTCTCGCAAATGGAAAGGATTCGATGCATTGTCACTCACAAATTCAGCGGCTCTTCATTCTCTATCACTTACCGTACCTTGAGTGCTATCGAATGGACAACTTCCAACCTTATGACACTGTTTTGAAGAATCAATAACAAGTGAGATGATATTACTCATAAGCCTACCTATGATTTCCTAAACGCAAGGGGGGGGGGGAGAACCCGTTCCCTCGAAACATAGCGAAAATAGACCCATTTCAGAAATTCCTTTGAGTTATAACTTTTAACCTCTTTGCTATTCTCCATTCAATGCCTTCTAAAACTCTAGTTCTATAGGATGATATTAAAGTTAGATCGGATTCATTTGACATTTGGGGACTGCATTTAGATTGATGTATTCGAAACTAATTGACTTGTCATTAGTTTCGATTGATTTTTTGAGAAGAAGAATGTCAGAAAACCGAAGAATGGCATGAAAATGCAAAAATTTGATTAAAATTGACTGGTTCATTTCCACACCATACAGTGATATATGGTTAAAAGAGAGAAATATTTTTAAAAGACAGAATTTAAAAGTTGTTCCAAACATCCTTAACTATTCGAGAGGTTTTGGATATGACCTTCAAAAATTTTCGAGACATTTTAAACCTATCTTCGCATCATGTTAAATGAAAAGGAATCTTACAATTTTAATATTGCATTCTCACTCCTCAAGTTTGTGAAGAGAGGTATATTTTAAGTATAATACTAATTTTTGTTTAGTAAATTAATTTTTCCTGTGTTTGAAGTATTCCACATTTTGTCTCATGTACTTTAATGATCAAATAAAACTTCGCATTTATATTAAACTGTAAAAAATGGAACAAATGTTGAGGATTTCTAAATTCGAATCAGCAGAAGTATATTAAGTAAACTTACGTGTTAATGACTACTTGAGTTTATGTGAATATTTGGATATATTTATGATTACAAATCCTTGTGTCAAAACTTTCATGGTGAGGAATGGAAAGCCAAAGATACCTACTTTCTCTTAATTTAATTTTTATTCACGGCTGAAAGTGATTTATCTTTGATCAAAAAGTACCGCAATACTTTCCAATATAGTTTCTTTCGTATTGTTTATCGGCTGTTTTACTGTCATCCTCTGATTTCTGAAAGTCCGATCGCTTCCATTTTCCACATTCTCCTGGTTTTCAGTGTAACATTTTATCATACAATCCAAAGGATACGTATAGATAAAAATTCGGGTGGTAACAAATTCTACATAGAGTTTAAACATACATTTTAAGGAATATTTTTTAAATACGAGGACGTTTCACACGCAAAAAATATCCCTGTTAGAAAAGGAAATGGAATGACTCGCTGCAGTATTGCTCATTGGCCGTTTTTCCTTTTTCTACGACCATGAGTATTCCATAAAATTTTCGTCATAACTTTACCAGCCGTTTTTTTCGGAGCAGATTCATCGGAATCAACCCATTCTTTTGATTGTTGCATGATTTCCGGAGTCTCATGGACGGTGATAACTAATCGACTCGCTACTAATCAAAACTAATCTATGAATCAATGTCAAATTTGTTTTGGCGCCATTCATCAGATGCGCACATAATGATAACACCTGTCGTCATAGAACCGTCCTTGCCTGTCTGAATTTTGGCAGGAATTTAGAAACTAGATTCAGTTTTGAAAAAACTAAACTTAACATTAAAATTCTCATCATAAAGAGTTATAAAATAAAAGACATATTTTCTCGCAGATTTTCATCAAGACCTGTTTCTCAGATTTTTGCATGTGTCTTATGTTTTACTTATTCTTCACTTTCTTTTCCACTTTTATCAATATAATTCCATCTTCATTTGTGTGAACTCTTTATCATTTCGTCGATCAGTTTTATACTTCCCATCTCATTTCAATCTTTTTCATATCTTATCATCTAATTTTCTAACTTTTAACATTGCATTTATTTATATTATCTTTGACTTTTGCTAATTTGTGAGAAACAGGCCTTTTACTTCTTTCATGACTGTGAGAACTGGTTAAAAGTCCGATGTCCTTTGAAGCATTTCCGCTGGCCCATCTGTACTTGTGCGAATTAAACTAAAGTGCGATTGGTTTTTAAAGCTATACGAGTAATTCATTCGTCGTATAAATCTTTTATCAACAAAGCACAAATTTTAAAATATTAATCCTTTCGTTACTTAACTTCTTATTACTACTATCTTCTTATTTGTACTGTATCTCATTGGTTCTTTAGAAAACCTAGTTCTTTTTATCCTGTTTTTGAGGACCGAAATCGACTTAATCTGATTGCCGTCTGGCTGAAAAACATGCATAATTGGCAGCAGGTTCATAATAAATAAATGGCATGAACGATGTTCATATGACAAGAACGGCACGGGTTATCTTTTTGCTCTCTATGTCAGGTCATTTGAGAGTGGCCTTGATAACCTTGGGTCATGGTCGTAGCCCCCGATTTTCGTCTAGTAGTGGGTTCGAGCCTTCATATCATTGAAGACCCGCCGTATCCGTCGCCAATATCCCTCTTGTTGCTTCTAGTATGACGTTAATAAAACCAAACCAAATCATGCCATTTGAAGATTTTTGCTTCTAAATTTAAAATCTTGTTATGGTATGATATGGAGGGAATTGTTTACTGACGTTGCACTGTGAAGCAAGATGAGGGTTGTTTGTGAAGGACCTCGTGATTTTGAAACTCGGTAAAGTGACGAGGACGACCAATCGACGAAAGCAATGCCGGCAGTGAGTCCGCGACCATGATTACCATGTTGCTGTGACCACGGCATGATATAGAAAGTTGAAAAATAACACGTTTTTGTCAATTGAATATCGTTCAGCTATTCGATCATCTTAATATTTAATTGTTCAATATTTGAAGTTTGCTTGAGTGTTTTTAGTTAACAATTGTGCATTTGATTCATATTTAAAATATTATGCATACCTTTGATATTAATGTATGTTTTTTTGTTCCACAGCGTGGTGACCACTAGCGGAGGGGAGTCCAGCGAGCCCAGTTCTCCGTCGAGGCCCGCCACCCCCATGCCTCCTCTGCCCACCCAGCACTGCCCCTATGAGTGCCTGCGCGCGGATAGTGAGGACAGCGGGCTGGGTCCAAGTCCAGCCAAATCGCTGGTCAACCCCACATCGCCAGCCTCACCGCTTCAGTTTTGCGGTGATTCGGACTCTCTACTTGACCTCAGCCCGCGCACGGACAACAGTTACGAGTCTGACAAGGGTCCCGAAGATCCCTTCTACAACCTCGACAAAACCCCGGCCAAGAATGGGTCAGCCTTCAAGTTCCTTTTGTCGTCCAGCGGTTGCCAGCACCGCCAGACGACACAGTTTCCGTCGCTGAGGGGTGGCGAATCCTCCACGGAATCATCACCTCCACCCTTCTGCGAGGAGGACCATCCTTTCCAGACGGCCAGTGGTAGCAGTCAAGAGGACTATCACCGACAAACTACCCCATCACCCTTGTTGGCGGATGGAGAGTCTTCAACCTCACCCTCTTCGTTCTTCGACGAGCAGGCTTGTCGCGATGACCATCCTTTCCAAACGACTTCTCACCACAACAGTCCTCATCGACAGACGACACAATTTCCTTCACCTCTGTTGGGGGGTGACGAATCCTCCACGTCGCCGAATTCGTTTTTCGACGAGCAGGCTTGTCGCGACGAGGACCATACTTTTCAGACAATACAGAACTCACACCATCTCCTTAATCCACAAGTATTGCTGATCCGGTCCAATTTTGGTGACAGTGGAGGCTTCGGGGAACTGACTACCACCAGTAGCGACTGCACCTCCTCTAATTGTAGCCAGGTGGACCCTCAAGGGTCCAATACTTCGAGTGGAACTGACGATGGTGACTGTAAGTGGCTCGGCTGTAATCGGTCGGCAGACGACAACACCACTGCAACGGACCTCATCGACCACATCCGGCAGTGCCACGTCCAAAGTCAGCCGGACGACAGTAAGAGTTATGTCTGTCTCTGGGTGGGATGCAAGGTAAGTGTTGCGCAATTGTCTCTTCTCGTGTTATATCAGGTATCTGTGTTTTTCTACTAACTGTAACTGCATGGAAATATTTGATTGGATATTTAGATTTATCTACTTTTGAAGAATATCGCTTTTTTTGCCCCTCTTCCCCCCCCAAAAAAAGGGGGCCGCGGTAGCCTAGTGGTCAAGGTCGTGGATAGCGGCTGGCGGTTTTCGTTCAGTCGCGGGTTCGATCCTTGGCCACCAAAGACCCGCCGTGTAGCCGGGGCTGATGCACGTTAAATCTGTTCGGGGCCCAAAGTCCTCCCGAAGGCGTGGTGTGGATGTTAGGAGAGGGGGGTGCCAGCTCAGGTGTCGTCCTCGTCACTTGACCGTGGTTCAAAATTACGAGGTCCGTCGCCAATAGCCCTCGTGTTGCTTCTAGTGCGACGTTAATAAAAAATAAACTAATAAATAACCCCCCCCCAAAAAAAAAATATCTTTGAAGCATCTAATGAAAAATATTCCTCTTTTTTCCTTTTTAGAGCAGAAATTTGTCTAGATAAATTTAGGGACCTTTCTGTTAAGAATGCTACCAAAAAAATTGAAACTTTTCAAAACATTTTTAAGTAGATGAATCATAAACCTTTATTTTGTTTCAATCCTCTGAATGTTGGCACTTAAAAGTTTGGTGGGGGAAAAGCCCCCAGTAAAAAATTATTCAAATTTGTAAATGTCCAAATCTTCCTAATTGTTGTAACATTAACAAACTGAGATGTTTTGCTCTTTCAAAATATGATTCATAATATAAAAAGGTTTTGATCTGTGCTACTACATTATGACACACATTTTCTATTAACAAAACGACGCTAATAACTAAGGTAATGTTATTAGTGAGGGAGCAAAAACCATATTGCCATGATGAATTTTATGCAGTCAAAAATCTTTTTCTTTTTGAAATTGTATTTCTTTGTTGTAGCAAGGTATTTTTAACAACGCAACCTGAGTAGTATAAGTTGAGAACATTCTAGAATATAATGGGATATTTGTAGAACTGGCTATAGTAATTTTTTTTATTAATGTGTCTGTTAAAAAAATTTACTATAATTTGATTGAATTAATAATTAAATTTATTCTATTTGCTTATTGATACGTCGTCAAAACCTAACCCTCAGTTTCTCCCTAGATATATTTTGAATTTTCTTTTTTTGGCCACTATTTCACCACTTTCCTGAAGTTAGAATGTATGATTCACTTCCAGTAAGACGTAGTTCAACAAGACTTTGGAGAATATGAGTGCATTTCGAGCCATGTGTCGAAGGTGAAATTCTAGGTAATTTTATTAGCTCCCTCGCGTATCCATGTAGAATGGTTTCCCCAGGATTAAGCATTCGTGAGGGATTATTAGTAGAAGATCGCTGACAGTACGACTCTTGTGTATGCCGTCACGTGGCATGGCCTCGGAAGACGGATACGGTTGCAGCTGTTCCACTTTCACCTCTTCTGTTTTTTCCGTGTTTCGAAAGGCGGCGTTATTCGAATCAATGTTGCCATTTTTTTTGTAAACAAAGAACCAAGTGAAGATTGCGTGGAGGAAGTTCTTCTTTGTCCTTGTTGTTTTATTCATGAAATACTCTTCATGCAACGATGCAGTTGAAAACTAAATTTGCACCATTTCGATTAGCTGACAATTGTTCTGATGGCCGCTTAAATATATTTATTTGCATTTTATAACTTTAAAGAGTCTGATAGAAAATTATCCTATTTTAAAATTTAAGGTATTCTGAAATCCTATTTGTAAATTATGAAATTTGTTGTAAAGCAACGCCAACATAAGAATTTGTTTTCATCTGTGCTGTGCAATGGCATGCTCTCATATTCCCTACGTCAGAAACTCTTCATTTCCTTAAAATAAGATTTCTAACCTTGAACTTGTTAAGCTTGAGGAGAGTTACGTAATTATCATATTATTATTACTATGTAATGTATCGATTTCAAAGTATCCAAGAAGTGCGGTTTGCCTTACATTACTGAAGACAGCACTATCCCTGGTAAAATTATCCTCCATCTGGTCCTCAGCGGTAGAAACATTGAAGTGGTATTGTATGAAGGCTATCTGGCCAAATATTTCCTTACGGAAAAGTGTCACGAATATAATTATATTCTTGGGAAATTTAAGCAAGCATAACTTGTTCATCACACTCCTTTATTGAAGTTAAGAAACATTCTATGAACATTCGATATTTCCGCGTGTGACCTATTCATTTAAATAAGCTAACATTGTAGCCAAATATTCATGGTCGCTAGCTCATGGCCGGTGTTTTTTCCATCGAATCGTGGGTTCGAGTCCTGATGCCTCTAAAAGACACGTCGCGTAGCTGAGTTGATGCACTTTAAATATGCTGAGACTCAATTTCCTTACATTTAAATAGTGTGGAAGTTTGGAGAGTGAGGGGGTCTGCTCAGGTGTTATCCTCGTCACTTGACCGAGATCTAAAATGATGAAGTACGTCGCCTATAGCCCATGTGTTTTTTCTAAGTGCGAACGTTAGTCAATAATCTGCAATTATAAAATTGATTGTTGATTCGGACTTTATTATATCGAATATCAAACTTGCACTTACGATAGTTGAGTCAAATTCTGGCACCAATTTCGGAATATTTTTGCTTTGTGAAAAATTGCTTTTATTTGAAATCTTGTTCTTTAACGTGAAGTAAGGAACGCAAAAACTGGAGAAGACACAAAAACAAAAGGAGGAAATGCAATGCGTCTTTAAATTTCTTGCAAACTAATGTTTATATAAATGAAGCGGAATATTTACATATTTTTTTAAAAAAAGAAGATAGTAAAATTACGAGAAATGTTTTGATAAAAGGGTTATTTCTTCTTCTGTTTACATACCTTATGGGGAAGTTCATTAAGTCTAATAGTATAAGGAACATAAATTAAAACCATATTTACCTTAACATCAGACTTATGACTAAAATATAGGATATTTACATTAATGTGGTTAAGTTAAAAAAAAATTTGTGCATAAGAGAATTTCCTTTGAATTTTATTAAGAGTAATTTAAAACAAAATACACTCTATAAGAAAAAAAAGCGACACACCAAAAAGGAGTTGCCCGATTGTAATGAAATTTCATATGCACAGACATTTGGACCGAACATGCAAATGATTAAAATTTGGTATCCGATGAATGAATAGCGGGAGCTACAGCGCATCGGAACTGCTCACGCAGCAGGTGTATATAAAAACCGATTCTCAATCTGGTGGTCAAATTTTCTGTTGCATTGGGATTTAGGATACCTTTCAACGACTGAAAAAATGCCTCGCCGCAGGATTCGAGCTCATTAGAGAGTTTGAAAGAGGTCGTATCATTGGATTGAAAGATCGGGCAAATCGGAGAATCGCTCGTCATATGGGTCAAAGCGATGCGGCGATTAGAAGATGTTGGCAAGAATGTGTGGGTAATGGCAGATTTCAGCGTCAAGATGGCAGCGGTCAACCTAGGGCCACAGCAGATCGGGAGGACAGAATCAGATCAGCTGTCACAACGTCTGATTCATCGTTATCAACCATCAGACGTGCGACCCACACACGAGTGTCCACCATGACCATTCACAGACGGTCAGACAGATAGAACGAAATCTACGCTCGTACCGACCGCTACGCACCTGCCACTCACGTCTGCACACTGTCGAGCAGTGCTTGGTTCGATCAGGTTGGAAAGATGTTGACGTACAGTGTTTATCGACGAATTCCGCTTCCAATTGTGTCCTAACGATCATCGAAGAAGTGTCTGGAAAAGACGTGTCCTACTGTGTCATTAGAGGCACACTTACAGCACTTTGGTACGTCGACGACATTCTGAGACCTGTTTTGCTACCGTTCCTTTTGCAGTACCCTGGCCTTATTTTTCAGCAAGATAATGCCAG
Source organism: Nephila pilipes (assembly GCA_019974015.1). NCBI lineage: Eukaryota > Metazoa > Arthropoda > Arachnida > Araneae > Nephilidae > Nephila > Nephila pilipes. The sequence goes on along the minus strand of BMAW01005704.1, from coordinate 78,707 downwards.
ACCACATGCGGCACGTGTTGCTATGAACTGTCTTACAGCTTCTCAAACACTTCCTTGGCCAGTCAGATCTCTCTCCAATCGAGCATGCCTGGGATATGAGGGGAAGGCGACTGCATCTCCCAGGGAATGTTGATGACCGCAGGCAAGAAATACCGCAGGAGACCATCAGGGAGCTTTATCACTCTATGCCACGTTGTGTGGCAGCTTGCATTCTGGCTAGAGGTGGGTCAACACCTTATTGAGCTCGTTACTTTGTAATTTTGTAACTCTGAAATAAATCATTCGATTTTTCTGAAATTTTAATCATTTTCTATTCTGTTCGTAATTTTTCTATCCGCCAATTTTTGTCTCCATCGAACTACTCCTTGGTGCTGCGTTTATTTTTTATTTTATTTTATTTATTTATTTTGTTATAGAGAGTAATTATAAGCTACTTTTTTTTTCTTTCTGTTTTTAACACCCCCCCCCCCATTTTGCTTTAATTTTTCTATAGTCTTTACAAATTTTCTTGCATTAGGACTCTCTCTCTCTGATAGAAAGAATTGCTATACTTCCTGTTTAAGCTTGGATGGGAGAATTTTGTTTTCTAAACGGGTGTTTTGTGTGAAAGTTGTAACTATGCATAGTATATCATGTAAGTTTTTGTATTCTTTCTTAATGCGGTGTTTTATTTTTAGTTTATTCTTTTTCTGTTTCTTTAGGTTCAGATTGAGTACATGTCTGTTTGTATATTTTATTAGATTTGCTTTTTTTGCCTTTAGTTTCTTTTTGAATTTTTAAGTCTCCCCATTTTAGTTTATAACAATATTCTGTTGGAATTGTAGTGTACTTATAAAATATTGTTTAACCATCTTATCAAAAGCCAGATTCAGAATTTGTGTTATATTTCCTTTTCTTTGTTCTTCATGCCATTGTTTATATTTTATCGTTATTTGAACTTTATCTTGGGCTTTTTACTTGTTTAGTATTCCTTCAAGTATTTAATCTTTTTTTTAATTGCTTTGTTGCGTTTTTTTTTCTTTCTCTTTTTCTAAGTTTTTGGTAATTGAAAAATTTCTTTTATTTTTTCCTATAATCTATAAAATTATTTGTAATTTTAAAGTTTTGCATATGTTTTAATTCTTGCTTCTATATTAATTTTAATTATTATTACAATTATTTTTCTTTATATTACTGAATAATTATTTTCGTACTTTGAATATATAATATTATGTGTTGATAGTAAATAAATATAGATATTTAAGAACTACAAGCACAAATAAAGGAAACACATTCTGACATCTGTGCAGTATGACGGAAAGTGACCTTCATTTCTTACGTTTCCGCTTCGCCTCCGGGTATTAACAAATCGCAATCAATTCACCAAGAAAGTGAAATGATTTTCAACAACCTCACACTGACGGAATTCTCTGAAAGCTTAAAACATCCCATATTTAGAGACAGAATCAACGTGTTTCTGTCAATATACCCCCCTCCCATCTCGCGCACGAAAAAGTGATACAAATATCAAAAATTTCTGGCGAAAAATTTATTAACCAAGTTAAAAGTAACCATTGGTGTTACAAATCATAAAGAAAATACATAAATAGTAAAAATTATAGAGAATTGAAAACATTAATTTGAAAAGAATCGCTAATATGTTAGAACTATTCCAAAAATGAGATTTAAAATATCATTAGCATATAATGAACCATTTTTTATATTACATGTAGTTTTTCTGGATTTCCAGCTAAGTTTTTCATTTTTGTGAAGTTCAGAAATTCTGTATCTGTTCCAAACATCATTGGAACGTAATATTTTGATATTGCAATGGTAATAACGTGTTGATTCTTTTCTTGAATAGAGTGTGGCGAAACTCATTTATTTTAAAACTTGTTTTAAAAGATTAGCCATTCATCATGTTAAAATTATTTACAAATATTTACGAAGACATTCTTTTCGGTCCAAATCGGAACACCGTAATCCATGCACATGCATGGGCTTTTTTTACGTTCTGTTCTGCTTCACTTCTCGAAGCAGGGTCGCAGCAACGTTTTCCCGCAACGGAAAATCGGGATCAGAGATTTTAAGTTTCTACGTCCTACGCTCCGATGAAAACATTCGTCGAAATTTGACTCAATTGCGTATGAATGGCATTTAATCAAAATATGAAAAATTTGTATACAATACTCTTGCATTACGCAAAATATTCTCTCGACACAAAATGCAAAACATAATCTCATATTCACAAATTATAATGTGATAACTTCGAAACAATTACAAACTTTAAATTGAGCTTGTATCAATTAGATATAATTCACTGTATTATGATGTATAAAATCAAAATGAAATATGATACATTTGATAAGGGGGAAAAATTCTTACTCGCTCTTGTTTAATTCTAAATGATATTGAAGTCGGAATTGGACGTTAAATGATTCCTGTAGGAGTTTCTAATGTGTTGCACGTCGTTCTTAACTTTACCGAGTCTCCACATTCGACGGGGTGCCGGCCATCTTCTATTAAAACTACAGCATCTACATTAAATTCGTAAGAAAACTTTAAAGTTTTTACTCAATTGAAAAACGGGAGAAAAAAAAAATCACTTTTTCATCTTTTCCGAAATCTATTTTAGTAAATTTTTCTGATAAAAATACGAGTGTCATCTGAAAAATTTCCGGCCTAACAAAGATGCAAAACATTTTTTCTTTAAATTTATTTCTATTTTTTTACAAAGTCTCTTTGTAAGTCCACACACTGTTCCCAGCTTTGCTTCCATCTCTTTAACCCGTACAAATATTACTCGACATCTTTATCTGCAAAATACTTGTTGACGAAGGTGATGGCCTCCTCATTTGACAAAAATCTGTGTCCTCCTAGCGCAATTTTTAGATTAGGGAACAAAAAGAAGTCCCTTGAGGTTAGATCTGGTGAATAAGGAGGGTAGTCAAGCAATTCAAATCGTAATTCGTGGATTTTCGGCATGGCAACCGCTCATGTGTGAGACGGCGTATTGTCTTGGTGAAACAGAATTTCTCTTTTCTGGAAATTGGCCCTTTTTTCTCAATTTCTGCCTTCAGCTTGTGAAGTAATGATACGTTGTAACTCCATGACTATCCCAAAAAACTGTTGCCATCGCTTTTGTAGCCGAAAAAACATTTTTTGGAGCTGATTCCCCCTTCGCAGCCCAGTGTTTTGAATGCATTTTTGTTTCAAGCGTATAATGGTGTATCGAAGTTTCTTCTTCAGTAATTAATCGGGGCCCAAACTCTGATTTATTGTGCCTAAACAACGTCAACAAAACATTAGAAATGTTTATTCCAACACGTTTTTTTGGTCTAACTTGAGCAAACGCGGCACCCAACGTGCTTACAGCTTTCTGATGCATAAATCTTGACAATATGTGACAAACACGGTCTTTAGACATATTCATAGCCTCTGCTATCGCTCTCACTTTAATTCAATGGTCGTTTAGCACTATTTGGTGAACTATAGCGATGTTATTGTCAGTGGATGCAGTTTTTGGACGTCCCGAACGTTCATCGCCTCCCAAGCTGGTGCGGACACATTTAAATTCAGTTGTCCAAGACTTCATGGAGGTAAATGATGGTGCCGAGCTCCCGAACACAGCGTCCAACTCATCTTTTTTTTTTTTTTTTTTTTTTTTTTTGAGAATTTGGGTTTAAAAAAAAATATTTTTTTTCACGTTGTAATTTTTTTCCCCCCCCCCCATTTTTACAAAAATACTGACATCGACTTTCTCAAACTTGTCCAAAATGGCTAAAATTCTAGTGAGTACCTGTCAAAAAATGCACAACCACATTCCCTAGCTTTTATTGATGAGTGCGGCCATCTTCACGTAAAGGTATAAACTTTTCAGATCACCATCGTATCAACACAAAAAGCAATAGATTATATCTAAACTTTGAAAATAATTTTTTTAATAATTGGGATTAGGATTCATTCTACTATCTAAACAATCATTGAAAGACCGTACATATTTGCTTTGGACTATGTTTCATAGTAAATCCTTACCTTAGTCGTCTCTTCCTCATGATGATTCATAAAGTTAATTTATCCCCATTGATTGATTAAGATTCAACTATCTCTATTATGTTAGCATTCAACTTATCATCAATTATTTCTTTAAATACAATTCAGGATTTCGCTAAAATGAATTATTTAAATTAAACGTCGCTTTGAATTAGCGCAATTACTTTCTCATTCTTTATGGTTATTCTTTTTCAAAAGTTTAGTTTTTTATCTATTAATTTTATAAATTGTGTTTTGATGGAGCGCAATAAAATGCAGATGTTTTCGAAAAACATCTGCATTTTATTGCGAAATCTCTTTACTAGAACTCGTGCTTATTTTCTCTAATTCCCAAAATTCTTTGATTGAATATTGTAGTTATCCGCTTCACTTATGACAGTTAAATGATTATCACGAATATTTCTGTTTTCAGGTTCTATATATAAACTCTGTGAATTACAAACCAAAAATATTATCTATAACAATTAATCACTTAGTTTTTTTTTAATATTTGCTACTCTTAAAATAGGCCTTAAATAATCACATTCAATTAAAACACGAATATCCCTTTCAGTACTAATTTCCGCAAACTTATTTCCTTTCTCTTGAGCAATTTTTCTAACCCTTTGAGGGGTACTTCAATCCTACTCTTTGAAATAGCGCCGTAAACTAACAACTCGTGGATTTTTATTCTGTTGTTAGATTAGTTCTATTCTGTAGAGCAATTTCCACTGTTATAGATTTCTTGATTTAGATTCTTTCCCCCCCTCCCCGAAATTGTAAATAGTGGTTACGGAATTTGTCAAGCGCCTGGGCCGAGAAGTGTCCTTCAAATTCTTATCCGAGTTGAGCTGTTTGAAGATTTGCCATTTATGGACTTCGAACTTTCTATATTGTGTCATCTGAGGGAGTTTTCCAATTGTTTGAGAGAATGAGAGGCTAAGAGGGGCAATTCCTAGAAGTACTCATACAGATTATCTCTGGTAAAGAGTGGCTGTATTTCCATTGGTCGTGATAGAACGGAGAAGAGTGTCTCTATTGGTTGACCGAGATAGGTGTTATTGCAGGTAGTCGGGGGGAGGGGTTATCGAGTAAGAGAAATCTAAGATTTCTGTAAATTCGATATAAATACATTGCCTAGTTTTGTTGGCGGAGAAGTTCAGTGGGGTAGTTTCTACTATTATTAAAGTTTAAGAAAAAGGGAGAAAAACAAACAAGAAATTAAAATTTTAAAATATTAAAAAATATAAGTATTTTGAAAGATTTTTTACAATGGTAAGGAATTAGAGTGTTCGTTAGAATCTTGAAAGATTTTTTTAGGTCTTTTAGAGTTGGGATGTGGAGAAAAATTTTCGAGGTTAACAATATATTATTAGTATCATTCAAGGAATTGTAAAATTTTTATTCAGAGTTTTTGAATGTGTTTTCAAAAGGCAGAAATTTTCGTGGCTGTTCAAATTTCTTTGTATCTGAAGTACCATTTAGCTTTTTGAGTAATTCTTAAGGGAAACTTGGAGGAATTGTGGACAAGCATTAGGAATAATTTTCAGAAAAAAGAGGTGTACAGAAGCATTTAATTTTCTAATGTCATTTCAGAATTCTAGCATTATAGAGAATAATGTTTACATTTTATTTTCTGGAACTTTTCTCGCGCGTGTGTAATGTGTTGCTTCTATCTGAGCGTTTTCTAAAACAAAACAAAATGACACGTATGTATTTAGTCGTTTGAGACAACGGTATTTGAGTATTATAAAAGGTCGGTAGGAGAACAAAATTTCTTTTTTTAGTGAATAGGACTGCTGCATAATTTTATGAAGTAGTTTTAATTTTCCAGTCATTATAATATTTTTCAAAAATGTTGAGGTGCTCGTTGAGAGCAGAAGTTACAGACTTAGGGTTTTTAAATTTCTAGAGCACAGCTATATCAACTGCATTCATATTTATAGAGGCTAGATTGTACTAGGGAATGTTATTTAGGTAAATGTTGGTAAAGTTCTCCAAAGAGAGATTTGAGTGGAACTCCTGATGAAATATTTCATATGCACAATAAATGTCAACAAGTAACTTTTCTTATGTATTCCGACCCTAGCCGATCTGTAAGTTCTCATTTTACAAAGGACCGCGATGTCTCCGAATCGAGCAGGTACCTTTACCGACTGATATTTCCTCCTCTTGTTTCACTACTGCCGTAAAAGTTTGTAACAGATTACTTTTCTTCCTCCCCCCCCCTAAGCATCAAAAATAGTTCTACTTGTGGTTTTTATTCTTGCCCGAGAACTTGGAACTCAAATCGGAGTTACAAATTATTATATTATTGTAACTGTTGAGTTTTTGATAAGTTAACTTCTTTTACTTACAAACTCTGCTTAAATGTCGTTTGGCAAAGAGTTATGTAACAGCGACCTTTTGCTTTTAAAGCCCTTTTCCTTATGTCTACAGTCTACAGACAACCAACAATTTGAGTTATTATGTATTTCAGAGCAGAAAGTATACAACTATTTCCGGTCGTCGTTAAAAGCGTATCAGAAGTGGAAAAGTTTTGTTCACGGGGGAAGATTTGTATTTACTTTTCTTGTAATTAGTTTTGAATTTGTCATAGTTGTTTTCACTATTTTTAACTGGCAAACCTTGTGCGCAGGATTTTGTATTAAAGAAAAACATTTGCGGCATTCTTATCTCCTTCCTCAAGAGATCTCTTAAGTCTTTAACAGTAAATAACTCATCGTGTGTTTATGCTGCCTAGTATATAGCATATTTATTTTTTCGGAGATTTTTTGTAATATCTCAGGGCGAAGATTATCTTACGCATCAGATGGAATTCCTATAATCCGTAATGATCTGACTTGGACTTCTATCGTGTGTTATAATATTCTTAAAACTGTTACGTTAGAGACAGATTTTATAAATTCAAAGTGAAGTAATTTGTCCATATGGCTCGAAATTGCTGACTTCACAAATCGTTTTATTAATAATAGTATGAAAGAATCATTATTTTCGTTTGTCAAAGTAAATCTGGTACAATGTGGTCAAAGCTCTTAGATATTATTTTGAACAAGTAAATTTTTCGGTTTGATTTTAAGAATCATTATTGTGGATAGTTACTTCAAACGATTTTCAGAAGTCCAATCGATCACTACTGTCTCTGTAAAATTTAGAAATATTTAAAAATTAAGAATTTTATTTTAAGAAAATTTTAGAATTTTTTAAAAATAAGAATCTAGTATTATTTGTATTTAACCTTATAACGTTAGAAATATTTTCTCGGTTTCAGATTGTTGGGAAATATTAAGATCATTTTCAAATAATTTTATTCATCAACCAATTTTAGTTTTCCAAGATGCTTCCGTTTATCGATATTAATCTATATCAATGATTTCATTTTCTAATTGATCAATATCAATTACAGTTTCAGCGTCTAAATTTTTAAAAGTTTTATTTAATTTGTTTATCCTTTCAAATAAGTGATTTCTCAAAATCATATATGTTTTAGCATTCTTTGAGAATTTATAACTTAACGGTCTGTCAGTTTCAGTTTCAGTTATCCCAACAAATTAAAAAAATAACTGTCTAACTGTTGGTCGATTCGTTTTTAACCTATCAAGATCCTTCCCCGTAATTTAATAATTCAATTCAATTTTAAATTCAAAATTCAATAAAAAGGGGACCTTCCTCGATCAGAACAGTTATACAGCCAAATGTATCCAAAACGAGTTTCGTTCTTTCAATCGCCGCGATCAGGTCTCGGTGAAACCAAATTTGATGAAACTTCAAGTCAATTTTCAAAACTTGTTCTTTACAATACCACGCAAGTATTAACATGGAACAAGCCATAATAATTTACAAATATTTGTTTACAAAAACATTCTTTCGGCCCAAGTCGAAGCATCGTACTACATGACCGCGCTTGAGGGTTTTACCTCTGTTCTGCCTCAGCCCTTGAAGCAGAGATCACAACAACATTCATCACAAACACCCGGGATCAGTTTCCATAAAGCATACGCTTTAAGCTTCCAGAGAACATGTGAAGATGTTGATAATCATTTTACAAATCGACTTTTCAACTTCATCAATGTTTTTAAGATCTCTCTCTCTCTATTCAGTACTCTAAAACATAATAATAATAATAATAATAATAATAATAAAATTCTTTCATATACGCTATGTCCATTAATTAAGGCTAATGCTAGCTCCGGGAAATAAAGGTTCAGAAACAAAGCAAACGTGACTTATTCATAAAGCCTATTTATTAAACAAAAGATAAAAAACAAAAAAAAAAGGGGGTGTATATATGATATATTCATGAAAACTACAATTTTTGCTCCCTGGAGCAATTACAAAATATATCTTCCTTACAAAAACTTACCATTATATGGTTGGTATGATAGTTAATAACTTGTATATCTCCCAGGAGATGAAATACAGTACGTACAACGTATAGGCATGCCGAGTATCAAATTATCGAGCTGATCGTGGGGAAAATTACTCCACTCAGCAAGCAATGCTCATAGAGTGCACAAAAATCGAAGGTGGTTGACGGGCAGCAACTCGTCGATGAAGCATCCCACACGTGTTCTGTTGGATTCAAGCCAGATGATAATGTTAGCCATTCCATCCGGGTGATATCCTCAGATTGAAGGCATTCGTTTACAATGTTTGCATGGTGAGAACAGGCGTTATCATTCATAAACACAAATTTTGCGCCCATGGCCTCCTAACAAACGTACATGTTGTTCCAGAATGATGTACCGATAAATTTGGCTTGCTATAGTTTCGATTTGAACATGTAGATCTGTTCTGGAACCCAGTATGATTCTACCTCAAACGAGTAATCCTGCATCACAATAACGGTCTCGTTCAATGATGTTGTCTTGGTAGTAACGGGTACCTGGCATTCTCCATATGAAAGTCCAACGTGAATCAAACTGCAAGCTAAACCTGGACCCATCGGAAAACTCCACGCAACTCCACTGTGATGATTTCCACATTACATGTTTTCTACTTCAGGCGAATCACTGGTGACAATGAGTTGCCGTGAGCAGAGCACATCTGACAGGTCTGTATGCGGTTTGCCTTGAAACTGTCGTATCCGTGGTTGAAGATAGCTGATGAGAAAGGTCTGATGCTGTGCTCTGTCTGCTTCTTTTTACAGTTACTGCCAAATATCGGTCGTCATTCGACGTTGTATGTCGGGGGCGACTTGTGCTGTAACGTCTACTGACATTTCCATCATTTTGGAATCGTTGCCAATAACTAGAAATTTCACTTAGGGCAATTCCAAGTTCCTCGCATACTTCTATCTGAGTACGCCTACATTTCAGGCGGCCGACAATTCTACCACGTGAAAAATTATCCACAAGCGTTCTCTGTGTTATAACTATTCGGTTCTGTCACTGAGCAAAATTACTTCTCGCAAAATTTTTCGCAGAACGCTTGAGAAAAATTTTACTTCTTTGGTACCATTTCTTATATACACCTCTCTTACACTCTCGTCAGTGTGACTTCCTATCGTCCTCGTCTGATGGCTTCCTGTAATTTGCATAATATTCATGAAGATGTGTGCGATTATTCTACAGTGAATAATTCTTTTCGATTTCCGTGTGATTCTGAATTATCCATAATTTATGGGCATGCGTGTAGTTACTTATATTTTTAACTTACCAATTATCTAAATTAAATTCTGACTGTTTTAACTTAATAAAAAGATTTGATCCATTGAATAACATTTTTTATATCTTCACATAGGGTAGGAAATTCAATTGTTTGCTTTGTGGCCATCTTGCTATCCAGTTCTGGGTGACATATGTACATATAATTAAAATTGCACAAAACACTACTCACATCCATCATGTTTTCGTCGAAGATTTGACGACATTGGGTTAGTAAGAATTAGTATTTTATCCAGCAAAGGTCTTGTCTCACCCAAAAAGCATTGGGATGGGAATTCCTGGTTTCCGACAATTTACATCAACTTCTTCTTCTTCTTATTTTTCTTTTTTTTTTTTTTTTTTTGGGGGGGGGGTTTCCACGAGGAAAATTTAATCCAGAATATGTGATGATATTATGATGATTGTTAGTTAGTAGAACTACATCTTTGTTACAAGTGTGAGGAAAGAGGAACACACCCCTACATCTTGGATACCATTCCAGTTTAGCATTTAATTTATGCAATCATGCGTTCTTAAAATCTGCAATGCCAGTTTTCCCTCGGAACCTGTAGGAATATTCCCTACTTAGGCTTTCTGTCTGCAACTCTAGTCCCTGGATATCCCTCCATCCAATACCATGTAATCTGAAGAAATCTCTGAATATAAATTCTGAGCAAGGTAAATTCCCCTCTCTTTCGCTTTGGCTACGAAGGCTGAAACTACTCTTCTGATCTTCTCAAATTTTCATCGTATAACTCACAGAATCAAATGGACGTAGATTGTGCTTCGGTCTTCGCCAGAACCATTTTATTGCCTCTCTCTTTCTCTCATTCAACATGAAGTAAACAGTCTTTACACGGATAATTGGTCTTATTATTCCAGCCATGACTATATTAGAAGTTGAATGTATTTTTTTTATCCATCCATTAAATATATGCCATATATATGACTAGAATATCGCAATAGAATAAGATAATTGAAACTTTTTTAATATTTAATAAATTAAATTAACAAGATAGAATTCATTGAGAAAAGATTACCCACTGAATTTTTCAGATAATAGGAGAAAAATGAATATATATATAAACAAACTGGGTTAAAAACACAGAAAGATACATTATCAAAACACCAACAAAGAGAATCGAATTAAATGAAAACAAGACAAAAAAAAAAAAATCTTGTAAATCTCAAAATATGCAAAAGTACTAAAACTAGGCATGAATTTTCTTTTCTCTTAACAAACGGGAGAAATAAACCAAAATAGAAAATAAATTATTACATTTGTAAATTCTGAATCTGGCTTATGATTATTTGCAGATTTAAAACTCTTTTCACTTGCCTAACATTCTCCTACTGAAAAATGTTATAGAAAATATGGAACAAACGTAAAATACACTCTATAACAATAAATAAATAAATAAATAAAACGATACACAAAGAAGGAGTTGCCCGATTGTAATGAAATATCGTACACAAAGATATTTGGAACAAACATGCAAATGATTAAAATTTGGTATCCGATGAATGAATAGCGGGAGCTACAGCGCATCGGAACTGCTCACGCAGCAGGTGTATATAAAAAGCGATTCTCAATCTGGTGGTCAAATTTTCTGTTGCATTGGGATTTAGGATACCTTTCAACGACTGAAAAAATGCCTCGCCGCAGGATTCGAGCTCATTAGAGAGTATGAAAGAGGTCGTACCATTGGATTGAAAGAGGCAGGTTGGGCAAATCGGAGAATCGCTCGTCATATGGGTCGAAGCGATGCGGCGATTAGAAGATGTTGGCAAGAATGTGTGGGTAATGGCAGATTTCAGCGTCAAGATGGCAGCGGTCAACCTAGGGCCACAGCAGATCGGGAGGACAGAATCAGATCAGCTATCACAGCGTCTGATTCATCGTTATCAACCATCAGACGTGCGACCCACACACGAGTGTCCACCATGACCATTCACAGACGGTCAGACAGATAGAACGAAATCTACGCTCGTACCGACCGCTACGCACCTGCCACTCACGTCTGCACACTGTCGAGCCAGATTACAGTGGTGCTTGGTTCGATCAGGTTGGAAAGATGTTGACTGGGGACGTACAGTGTTTATCGACGAATTCCGCTTCCAATTGTGTCCTAACGATCATCGAAGAAGTGTCTGGAAAAGACGTGTCCTACTGTGTCATTAGAGGCACACTTACAGCACTTTGGTACGTCGACGGCATTCTGAGACCTGTTTTGCTACCGTTCCTTTTGCAGTACCCTGGCCTTATTTTTCAGCAATATAATGCCAGACCACATGCGGCACGTGTTGCTATGAACTGTCTTACTGCTTCTCAAACACTTCCTTGGCCAGCCAAATCTCTTTCCAATCTAGCAAGCCTGGGATATGAGGGGAAGGCGACTGCATCTCCCAGGGAATGTTGATGACCGCAGGCAAGAAATACCGCAGGAGACCATCAGGGAGCTTTATCACTCTATGCCACGTTGTGTGGCAGCTTGCATTCTGGCTAGAGGTGGGTCAACACCTTATTGAGCTCGTTACTTTGTAACTATGTAACTCTGAAATAAATCATTCGATTTTTCTGAAATTTTAATCATTTTCTATTCTGTTCGTAATTTTTCTATCCTCCAATTTTTGTCTCCATCGGACTACTGCTTCTTAGTGCTGCGTTTATTTTTTATTTTATTTATTTATATTTTTGTTATAGAGTGCATTTAAAAAAAAAGAACAAAAAGAAAAAAAAAAAAAGGTAGAACGATCCAAACTTCAGATTAAAAAAACAATCAGATTAAAAAAAAATATCCGAAACTCATTTTAAATAATAATAAAAGCCGTCGATTTTGCCGCAAAAATTACTGATTTCAACCCAAAATTCTCCGACCATCGAATTTAAAATCTAAATGACTATTAGATTAAAATGTTTTGATAATTTCAGAGACTTTACTTACTCAAAAACAAGCTGTTATCCAGCTACATTAGCAACTATTGTTTATTTTGTTCGATCCAACACGGAAGGGGAGCAAATGAGGGGGGGGGGGAAAGAAAAATCTGGCTTGTCGACGGAAAATCTTTTCGTGTTATGTGACTTTTGTTTCGTAGTGACAGGAGAAAAAAATGTATGAAATAGCGTAATATTTTTTTCGCGACTCCATTATTTTTTCGTATTAATCAATTATTCACGTTAAGCGTTTTTCATTACAGTGAATTTCGTACATGTGTGAATGCTTTGCGAGGACCTTAGTTGTGCATTTTGAGTAATTTAATTTTATAAGATAAAAGTCATAAGTGCTCTGACAAATGTGAGTATTCTGTAGATATTTTCAACGTAAAATGGAAATAGCCATCAAGAGATCGGATGCAGCGTCAATAGGTTCAATATGCTTCTGAACATCTCAGCTAATTGAACGAATTCCGACAGATTACATAAAGTCTGGAAATAAATCACATTTCATTGCCAGCTGCTATGTTTTTCCCACTTTCGAACTTGTCTTGGAATATTTTGTTCCAGGAACGTCACTACAATTTCCAGGAAATCTTTATTATTAGTTCAGAGCATGTATTGAATGCTTTTGAAAAGGAATCATACTTCGGGAATTGGATGGAGAAGGAGAAAAAAAAGCTCCGGTATTAAGCCTAAGTAATGTATATGATTAGGATCTTTAGGATTAAAAAAAAGGGCTATTTAAATACATTTATGAACTTTTTGTGAAACACCTGTAATTGAAGTAAAAATCCTTTAATTCACCATCAGAGTGTGTGTTACAAGAAATAGAATTCAGTGAACCTGTATACATCGAACTTTTTTAGGATCTTTGAAATATAATTTCCCTACACCGAACAAAGTTTCTACTTATCGAGCAATTTTTGCACGTGTTGAACTTAGTTGTTGTTGAATATCTCTCCCATCCAGACATTTTAGATGACTGACTGCTTTGACCAATGTAATTCCATAGACGATGATGAGAACGAAGATGAACTAATTGAAAAACCATCAAAAATCAAATAATGGAAGCATTCCAAATCATATGACATGGCTTGAAATGTACTTTTAATGTTCCTGAAGAAATGTTTATCTCCGAATAAAAGTGAACGTTACTTTGAAACAACTTCAGTAAAATATCATGTTTAAAATTTAAGTAAAAATTCGGATGCGCTTTATGTATACAAATATACCACTTGTACATTTTTTAAAATTAAATCTCTTTGAAAGTTTAATTTTTTAAGTTATCACTATCCCTAAAAAAAAATGTGCATAATTGTTTTCAGTAAGAAATTGATGAAATTTTTCTCATAATGTATTCCTCTACATCAAAATTTTTCTATGTCGATTTTTTCCCAAGGAACTTCAAGAATATAGAAACTCGACTGTATATAAGTATTATTTAATTATGAAATCTTTTAACGAACTTTTGTATCTGTTGAATCACGTAAGAATTCTCTTTAAATGGACGAAGACATCTCGGAATTTATGTTTTCTGAAGATGAACATTTCGATTTGTGATGTTATTTGATTTCTTCAAACTCTTTTTCAGAGATTTGCGATTTTAAAGACGTTTTATTTGAGCGGAGCCATAGAAACTGGATATAAAACGTTGTTTCTTAGAAAAGCTGGTTTTTCTTCGCCCGGGAGCAGGAGAGTTTTATTGACGCTTACCTTTTATCATGTAAATTGTGTTTCTGTGGAAACCAAAAAGAAATTCTTCCAATAGATCGAACTAAGCGAGTGTTGCAAATTAAACGGTGTAAAGAGTTGGGAATCTTGAATCAAAAGGGGTCTGGGGTGAGTGACCGATGGCCATCTCGCGCAGACGAGATATGTCCACCCCTGTAAATCAATCGCATTCCTTCCTTCCTCGTCTGGAAGGGGAGTCACGTGACATTCCACCTCTAGGAAGAGGGAGGGGGGAGCGTAGAAAGGTGGTTCGCTGCATCAGGATCGTTTGTCAGCCGAAGAAAGATAAGTGATACCACAAAATAGCATCCAGTTGCGGTATTTGCTCGGGAAGTAGGAGAATTAAAATTATGAGACGGCTCCAAAATGTTAGCTTATCCGAAGATTAAATTAAAAAGGTTGTTTTCGCGTAATGTTGGATCCGAAACAGGAACACTTTATTAGAGCCCAATATTGATGTAAATCAGTAAAGTTATGACAAAATTGTCTTATCATAATGCACCTGTAAAATTTAGCGAAAAATTAATATATACGCAGATTCTCATTTTAAAAGCAAAATTAGCTTTCATCATTTGTTAAGCAAAGCGAAACTTTACTAGAATGGTTTTAAAAAGTACTTGTTTTTAATGACAGAGCCCGTTGCGAAGGCAAGTTGATGTTATCATTGTGTGCTACCATCTATGAAATTGCGCCAAAACAAATGTGATACTTTTCATAGTTAGTTTTGATTTGACATCCGTTTACTACCATATCAAAATGTTCTTTGGTGCTGCGTCGAGTTATAGTCGCTGATGAGACCACTGGTAACACAATGGAACTTCCAGTGAAATTTCTCCGAAGAAAACGGCTGGAAAAGTGAGCGGTACGATTTTTAGGATGTGTGGAAGGCTTATTCATAAAAAAAAAAAAATCGATGAATGGTCAATGCTACTCTAATTCACCCCTCATTCCAAATTTCCACTCCCAATACCCCATTTTCCATATCTAACTCGAGTACTTTTTAAACTGCGCTCGTTTGTGTTGATACTCGATGGATGGATTTTCAAGCAGAAATTATATTCTATGGGGGAAAGAAAGTAATGAATAAGTTTTTATTTTTAAATAACTATGAATTTACAAAAAAAATTATTAATATTTTAATTATGATATTATAATTAGTATAAAATACATAATTGATAAATAATTATGCAGGTAATAATATTACTAACAATAAAAACAACTTGATGTATACACACACATCCGTTGAATTCAAACTGAATTTAGTCATTTATAAAAGTGACATTCTAGCCGTCAATGAAATCAGAATTGATACTAATTTTGAAACATTTTTCTTTCTGGGTAAAATACATCCTATCGTTAGGATGTATAACATCCTTGTTCGAAATTCTTAAATTGTGACCGATGATGCTCAAATTGATCTGTAGCTGAATTGATTGGGCCCTGCACTCTATAAACAATACACATCATATTAATTGGTGTGTTTGTTAAAAGAAAACTAGCATATACGTAGTCTGTTGAATAAATTCAAAAACAAAATTTAAGGTAAAACAATTGCATGACATTCCAAAGTACTCTCCATCTGAAGCAACGCGCTCGTCTCGTTGCGGTTTCCATTTTTCGAAACATCTCTGTAAGTCCAAAAGTGTTAAACTCATCAGCTGCCTCGTTGTTTATCGCTTCAGCATCGAAACATTGTATTAATTGTGCCCCGCATGATCACGTTTAGTGAAATGTTACTCTCTGTCTTTATCTAATGTAATTAAAATTTAGTGTTATCATTCGGCGTCTGGCTTTTTCTCCGAAGCATTGGGAATGTTTTTCGACCCCGTGCTCTGTGGAGGGGGTGAGAGTGAGTTGACCTCGGAGTGCAAGCGTTGTTTCGAACCCTAGACCGGTGGGTCCGAAGGATGGTGATCGGTCGCTTTTTGTCATGCCTTAACCAACGAGGCTAAAGAGAACGCCCTATTCGGGCTAATTAGTAAGGCATTTTAACTTTTGGCGTAGTTGTAGAAAAGAGTCGCTGCAATCATTTTGAAGAAAAGAATAGGGATCATATTGTGGTTAGTACATTATGAGAGAACGGTAGCGATCAAGAAAAACAACATCTAAGCACAATTGTCATAATTTCAGACTAATTATTAATTTAATGAACTAGGATCCTGATATTGTTAAGAATTCATTACATGTTAAAACTCAAGTATCTTTACTCGGAAGAGATGAGGAGACGGCTATCTAGCAGAATTTACCATGGTGGCATTTCGTTCATTAATTTCAAACTCATCATCTAGCTGGGAACTCATGATCCGATATCTTGCTCCTGTCGTCTCGCTGCTGTCAGTTGCAGTTAGTTCGCTTTGAAGACGATAATGATTATGATTCGAAGAAGATAATATTAAATTACATTAGAACAGGCGCGCCATTATATGTAAGAATTGAGTCCGAATCTAACCAAATCCGTGTAAGGTTACCATAACGATCAAGGGATTTCAATCCTTGGCTTCTCATACTTAAAGAAGATTCGAATTTCCGAATTGTGAGCTCAGTGTTGGATCATTAGGAAACAGGAAAATATCACACATGGCAGATCTGTTGAGTAGAAATTGTAATCAAACTCGGTGAACAATAGCTGCAGAAGTAATCCTTCTAAACGGCATAAATTTTTCCTGCATTGGATCCCTCCCTAAATTTAATTCATGAGATATCAATCGATTTGTGAGTCATCGAGTATGAGCCCAAGAGTCCACACATATTCTATGCTTTCCTCAGTTACGGAGCCCTGTTCAATTCGCCATGTTCTTCAATCATCCCTGCAATTTTTCTGATCCTCACTGAAACTCTTAATCCTCTTTAAATTCATTGAGAACTTTTCCCGGTTTTACTAAAATTTTGATATTCAGTTTTCGTTGGATAATCGTATTATTTCCATCTTCGACAACTTTGAAAAACATGAACAACTGATCCAATCACAACTCCAGCATTATACTAGTCTCGGCGATTAGAGTGACGGGGGTGGACTTAGTTGGAGTCATCATGCCGCTTAGTGAACATGGCCTTTTTTTTTTATAGCGGAGTGACCGCATTATTTGATATGTACGTGTATTTATTGGACAGGTTGCGTACTAGATTGATACTTTTATTCAATTTAATTTTAAAAAAATCTTACATTTTAGCCAATGTATTACAAGAGTGAATACACATTCCCACTTCTGGAAACATTTAAGTGGAATTAATCGCGAGCTCAAGACCGGTTTTCTTTCCGTCGAGTCGTGGGTTCCCGTCTTGATTCCATAAAAGACCTGTCGCCGGGCTGAGGCACATTAACTATATCTACCGAGACTCACACGTTTGAGTGGTGTAGATTATTTATTAACGTCGCATCTCGAGGGTTACTGGTGAAGAACATAGTAATTTTGAATCCTGGTCAAGAGACGTGGATGACACCTAACCTGGCACCCCACTCTTGTACCTTCTACACTATGCTGATGTGAAGACTTTGAACCTTGGTGAATGTAATGCGCATTAATCCCTCTTTAGACGGACTTTAGTTGAATCAGGTCTCGAATCTTGACTAAAACAATGCCTGTCGCGAGTTCCTAACATTGTCCATTCGTCTGCTGAAGACGCCAGGGATGCTGTGAAAGTTTGGAGAATGAGAAGCCAGCTCAGGTGTCGCTCCTTGATCGAGCCAAAAAATTTAGAGATCCGTCGCTCTCGTGTTACTTCTCTTGTAGACTCAATCTGTAACTTTGAAAAAATTATTGTTTGCTTTTAACGCATTTTTGAAAGTTTTGGTCCTTATAATCTAGTTCATGATTTTTTTATGCATAAATAAATTGATGTCTGAGAGTTGGTATTGTGAATACCGTTAGACGTTTCTGTAAATGCATCGTCATTTTATTTTTAAGTTCTAGTCAATTAGGAAAAGAAAAGATCCTTTTTAACTTAATATATGCATACAATTAACGATACGGTGTGGGAGACACCTGAAACAGTTTTCTTCTTTCCCATGCTAAATACGAGAGTAACTAGTTCCAAAAAGTGGCGCATCATATGGTGGCTTATTCTTGCATATCATCAGGGTGTATATGATTATTCAACATTGAAAAGTTTATCCATATATTTGGGATGAAATAAGTTATGGTCATATTCTGACGCTCATTACGTTGTCTTCTCATCAAAGCAACGGTCTCATACTCGGCAATATTTTTTTCGAATAGAAAATATCCTGATTATTAAGATTATATTCACTATCCCATAGAAACGCAGATAATATTTTATAATTCTACTCATTTCTCATCGATCTAGACTTTCAGGAACAAAAGGAATTTCATTATGTTGTAATGTTGAATGGGTTTTTAAGGTCACATGTTTATGCGGGTAAAATAAAAGGCAAAAAAAAAAAAAAAAAAACTGTTTATGGGATATTTCTAAATTTAATAACGCAATATGATTAGTATAATAATTTTTTTACAAAGCACAAGTTTACTTAAAAAAATTGGATATTTTTCTGCCTTAAAATGTGTTTTGGTTCAAGTTATTTCACATGGTTTGGTTTTTTATATATATGTCGCCTTGGAAACAACACGAGGGCTATTGCCGACGGACCTTGTAATTTTTAACCTCGGTCAATTGATGAGGACCTGAGCTGCGACCCTCTCTTATAACTTCCACGCCACTGAGAGGGTGTTGGGTCCCGACAGATTTAACGTGCATCAGCTCCGGCTACATGGCGAAAATACAGAATTTAGCTATTGAGTTGCAGAAATAATTTTGTATTAATGGTATTCGGTGATAGTATTTGTCAAAAATTAATTTTTTGTTGTGGGCTGATAACGTACCTCTAGGGATAAGCAAACCTTGGTTTCGGAATTATTTAAGGCTTGTCAGTCAGTACCGATTTTTCTGCTTTTAACCTCGAATATGAGTATACAACAATAATATTAAAACACTTGAGTTTTAATATGTGAAATTTGTTCTTAAAGATCACACACACACACAGTAACATGCAACAAGAATCCTTATGTTATGACCTCTGTTGACCCCTCTTTTTTCACAGTTTCGGTTGATCTATGTGATTGTAATACATGTTGTCGTGTATTTCAGGTGTACGACCGTCCCTCGTGCTCCCGCAGCTGGTTGGAGAGGCACGTGCTCTTGCACGGCGGCAGCAAACCCTTCCGTTGTATCGTGGACGGTTGCCGGCAACGTTTCAGTTCGGAGGGGATACTGGAAAGGCACGTCAACTCCCACTTCCCGCAGTCCAGGGGGCAGCACAGGGAGAGGCTGTGCCGGAAGAGGAGGCACAAACACAGGAAGAGACCGCAGTCCAGTGAGTATCCATTTTTAGTATTATCCAAGTATCCATTTTTGTTTCTTTCAAATACGTGAAATGACTTGCAACATCCTCTACTTCGGAGTGTTGACCAGTGAAAAATGTCGATCCTTTCCTGAAACTGCAAAGAACAAGCCACCCACTCTGTTTCGATGACCCTGCGTGAGAGCTGGAGAAGGTAGCCTGGGAAGGCATTGTAGAAAAATAAACCATATTCATGTTTAGTCGGATGTTTATTTTTTCTCTCTTCAAATACTTAAAAAAAAATTCTTAAATTTTCGTCGATTTCAGTTTATTTTATAACACAGGTCTTTGTTTCTTTTTGATATACATTATTTATAATATTTATTTTGGTCGATTTCTGCGTATCGCTTTTCTTATAATGCATTTTACCCCGTTAATATATTCCTAAAAAGAATAGAACATTCTTTCCATATACAATTGATTAATTCTAGTAAAACGTTTATCAAAACCGAAAGAGAAATAAAACTTGAATCCAACATTGTCATTCTGAAGTTGTGTATAAATGCGTCGGTTGTGTGTGTGAGAGAGAAAAGAACTGGAGGAATATGTGAGCCAGCCAAGAAATGAACCTTATCCTTTTTAAAGGCCGACATCATTTACGGTTCCCTCCTTTGAACAGCTGCTTTTAACAGCAAATATCTCTTTCGAATTTCAAGTCCGTGGCGCCGAAACACGTTCGATAAGTAACCGTTCCCATGACAACTAATGGCTCACAAGTGATGTGTTTGTAATTCGGAAGGGAAAGTTCCTAGACGGGACAAGGTCGCAATTCAGGACAGGTCTCCTTGTTATCGCGTTTCTTTTTGAGATACGGCCTTAGAAGAATGAAATGAAATTCTTGATTACTTCGCTCTGTGATATTTTTGAGAAGTTCAGTTACCTTTTTCTGGAAAAGATTCCTTATGCAATGATAAGAGACCTCTTCACGGTGAGAACGTACAGTTATTCAGCCAAGTCTATCAACTGCGCCGTCTTTAGGATGTCATAGTTGTCTCAGGATTCATATTACGAGCTCTCTGTTAAAAAGAGTAAATTGGCGACGCATTAGTAATCACTTTGCTTTAACAAGGGTGAGTGCTTTGGAGTTTTCATTACTTATTCCCAGCAGTAGGAATTCAAAATGATGAAATTCACCATTCTTCCCAAATCAATTTACGCTAATATGTTTCTTTTATTCGTGTTGCGCGATCCCATTGAAAAATTTCGTAGGAAAAATAACCCCTTCCAATTGGCTCCTGTGTATGTCTCCTTAATTGGTCAACTCTTCGCCTTTCTTATAGTTTCTGAACTCGGAAAACGAAATGAAGATTTCAGATTACATTTTTGCTTTTACTGTTGATTTTTTTTTCGTATTATTTCTGCAAAGGGTTTCTAGTATTATTAATATTACTGTTTCATCCTGTATTTTTTAATTTTATATTACTTATAAATTCACTAAATTTTTAAAGCTCCTTTGCAAGTGTAGATTTTAATGTCGAAGGATTATGCGTGATCAATGCCCGGAAGGATTATAAATCTCACTGCACTCTTATAAAAGAACCAATCTGGGGTTTAGGACTCAATAGCCCTGAAGGAAAACTGGAATGGGGCGAATAGCTTTTAACAACAAAACTGGAAGAGATTCCAGTTTTCGTTGTTGTTCTTTGTTTAAATTATCTTAATCTCGACTTTTTGACTGTAATGGAATTTTTATTTCAAAAGTAATTTTTCCATGAATCATGAAGGTTTAAAATTTTGTTACGTATGTCATTTATTGCTAATTTTTATTTTTGTTATTA
Organism: Nephila pilipes; assembly: GCA_019974015.1. NCBI lineage: Eukaryota > Metazoa > Arthropoda > Arachnida > Araneae > Nephilidae > Nephila > Nephila pilipes. The sequence continues at coordinate 57,248 of BMAW01005704.1, read as the reverse complement.
TTTAAAAGCATTGTAAATTATATAGCATCTATGTCTTTGATGTTGTTTTTTGAGATATGTCAAATTAAATTTATTTCCAATGTGGCTATCATGCACGCCATGTCCAATGATATTGGACTCGGGATTTCCTTTTTTTACATATTGTGCTTGAAAATTTATTTTAGGAAAGAGGAATTCGAGATTTGGAGAGGAAGATTATTTTTCAGAGGATTTTTTACTTTTTGATCAGAATGGTGGAAGCATTAAGAAAAACATCTCATAGACCGACATTGTTCTCTTTTCAATGATTTACTTAGTTTTGTACCTTTAATGGAATTGTAACTTAAAAAGCTTTAAATGTTATTAATTTACAGTACTGTGGCAAAAGAGTTTTATGACTATAATAACATTTTAAAATTAGGTAGTTTTAGTAGTAATAATTAAAGGCGATTCAGCTATTTATGAATGTTTTTCGTTGAATTCAAATCTTTGCAATCTGAAAGTTGTGATTATACTTTTTTTGTTTTTGTTTGGAGGGAAAAAAGTGAAAGTTTCCAATTATTTTTCGATTAATATAAATATTTTCTTCATGCAAAATAATTATTTTTACCAAAAACAGAAAAATAATTTCCTTCCATCTCATTATTTCAGAATGCAAGCACAGAGAATAAATTGTACGGAAACCTCTCGTATTCCGTTTTTGTTTTCGTGCGAATACGACCCAGATCTCAAAATTTCCCTTTCAGAATCTCGAAATCGCTGGAACGCTTTTAAGCTTCTTGGATGAGGAGGTCAGTCGAACTTTTTCCTCGTCGCGATTCGAATCGTACGTAACCTTCGCATTCTCGCCCAACTCTCGTGTTCGATTCGTTTGCGCACCTGCGCTGCTGCTTCTATTATACCCTCCTCTTCCCCTTTCCGAACACGTGACTTGCAGGTTATCAGAATCATTTGAGTATTCGCGCTCTCATCCATTTTAATGCGATTCGCGCCAAAAATTCGTGGAATTCATTTCACTGCGACTGCTAATTATCATTCCTTCTCACATAAAATGTAATTAAAATATGTAAAACAAAAGTTAAAAGAAATCGATATCACAACAGGGAACAAAAAAAAGAGGGAGGGGAATTATGTAACCTTTTTAACTGATGATAATAGTTGTCGCGCATAATTTTCAATTCAAATATGTACAGATAAAAATATTTATTCATTTATTATTGTTCTTCTGTCTTGTATAAATCAGAATAAATTGAATAAAGCAGGGAGTTGGGCTCAAATCGTCTATTTAATGTAAATTAAATTGGTGTCTTCATTTTTGTGTAATTTTAATCTTTTTGTCTTCATTAACCGTATTAGAAATGTAAAAATAAGAGAGCATATGAAGAGATAAAAATTCGATTAATATAATTTAAAATACTTGAAAAAACTGAATAAGATATAAATAAGGACACTTTAAGTATTGGAAAACTGAATATTAAAAATTAACCGAATTACTAGTTCATTAGGGATGGAAATTTTTTTTTTAAAGAAATATAATTAACAATTAGAGTGCTTAATTTTAATTCCCCCCCAAAAGGTTTTTGAGAATTTTTGTATTATGTGCATGGTGCAGTCAGTGTACAACATTTGATTAGAAAAAGAGAGGAAACAACAAAAGAAACGATTATAAATTTCACTTTCTTGAAAAGTGAAATATATTTTGTAATGTACGATAAGGAAATTAATGGATAGTAATAATAATATATTTTTGATTGTAATCGTTGCATTTGAATAATTTTGTTGTTCAGATCAGTGAGAAGAATCATTAGCAATGAACTGTTCATATGCAGTTAAAAAGATATGCGAATGTTGTAACATTCTTGTCATAATGATTGTAATCACGTAATAACTGCACATTTTTTTTAAAACGGAACTTTTATATTGTCTTCCAATAAATCTATTTTTTATATTGCTGGTATATTCTGAAAAAACGAAGACAATTCTGAAGCTATCACTCTTTCTACTGCAAAAAGAGGAGTGAAAAAATTGTTCATTCGTAGAACATATAAGAAGAAACCGCGAAAGGGTGGGTGGGTATTTCTGTAATCGAAGTAGCGAATATTCGCCAAAAAACAGTCACCCCAAATAAAGTATTAACGTTTGACCTAACAAACTAGTAGTAAGATCAATCAACGGAAGCAAAAAAAGAAAAGAAAAAAGTGAGGCCATGACAATGACCTACACAACGCCAACTAAAGAAACACTCTTTTATTCTTTATTATTATGATTATTTTTTACTCTTCCCTTTAACGCAGACCGGTTTAAGAGGAATTCTTCCCCCCCCCCCTTCTTTTATTATTCTGTCAGCGTCGGCCATTTCCCTTTCTACCTCCACGTTTTTCTTGCTTCCCCCGTTTTTTCCGCCCGTCTGGCTCGCGTCTGCGCTGGTTGGTCGGATGGTTGCCTGGCAACCGACCCACCAATCCACTAGCCTCTTGACTGACTGCTCCGAGACGGAAATCTTGCGGAGAGGAAATTTCCTTTTTACTTTGAGCATTCTATTTTCTTCCTCTCTCTCGCTTTTGTTATTAAATTAGACCGAAGAATTTTCTTTTGTATGCCTGAAACCAGGTCATAACTCCCTAGTTTAAATATGTTCAAAGAAAAATAGATGATAAATAACGCACTTGCCGGTGTTATTCCATCTCATACGGGATTCTTATAGACGAGTTATGGAATGTTTCTTCGATTTGAAATATTAATAACTGGTTCTTTTATTTTAGCACACTTAATAAGACTGAAGACTCCTATAAATTATGTTCAAAAGTAAATTAACCTCAACTGAAGGAAGTATTTTACGATTTTATATAAAGATAATGAATACCTTTGGCAACAGTTATTTGACGTGACATTATGAATGATCATTCTTTGACATGACGAGAGCTGTGAGTGGTTGTTCTGAATTAATTTTCTTGTGCCTCGTCGTGGTTAGAATTGAAAAATGTTGGACTTTTGTGAGAAAGTTAAGAATTAGTGTGATCTATGGGAATTTGCTGATATTCAAAACAAAGATATGCTGTGTATATAAAGAGTCTTTTTACGTAACTTATTTTTCAGAAGTGATTAAAAAACATTTGTATTGAAACATAACAAATTGAAAATAAGTTTATCAAAATGACGTTTTATTTTAAATTTAAGAATACATAGTAGGTTAACTTATATAAAAAGTTAAAATGTTTTCAACAAGGCAGTTTGAAGGAAGGAGGGATCGCTGATAGTTTACCCTTTGGTGCTTCGAAATGACGAAATAGAGATTTAGAGGTAATCCAGGAAAAATATTGTTTCGAGTAAAAAAAAAAGCTACAGTAGAACTCGCTACTGAACTGCTTTATTAAGAATTAAGCGCATTTTTTTAAATTTTATTTTCATGAAATAAATTACGGAAATCTTAAAAAGCAGTAATATGAAGAAGCACGTTTGATTTTTTTTTTTTTTTTTTTTTTAAAAAAAGTAAACAATGTTCATAAAATTACAGTTTAGGAGTTTGCTCCAAAAATTGCTTCGTAAAATTGAGAAAGTGACAAAAGTATAACTTTTATTTACTTGAACAAGAATTGAAAATGTTCAAGGCTATCGTCATGTCTGTTCTCTCTTAAAATTTAATAGTTCTTGATGGAAAATTTTTTCTTATGGAGCATGATTTTTTGCCTACATCCGCGGATTGAGTTAAAACGTCCTTTAATTTTTAGTAAAATAATATTGGAAAAATTGGAATAATACTATAATACAAAAATAAATATTCATTATTTTATATCCATTAATGTTTATTTAGAAAATTATGAAACGAACTTTGTGTGTGGAAAACTCAACTCTAGTAATTTTTTGGGAAGGAATGTGTCCTAATATTAATTTTACAAGTTCGCGTAGTAGTAACAAATATAACCTAAGCAAACTTTCACTTAAATGTACATCGTACATATATATATGTTTTAAATTGGAACGACTCAAATAGAAGTGAATGGTAAAATAAATGTGCTACTACTTTAGCAATGTGTTTAGGACCCCCTCCCCCTATTAAAAAGTACTCTCGGGCTTTTGTTGCAATTCCTTACCATTAGGCGTATACTCTTAAAAATTGCTCAAGTCATTGCGATCAGTCTCGTATTATTACGAATTAAAATATATTGAGGTAAATATATATTTCCTCTCCCTTGGAATAAAATTGCATTCCAAACAATGTTTATTTGTTGCTTCTCACTTCTTTTCCTCGTTTTATATAGAGAATTTATTTCCACGTTTATCCCTGCTGAATTCATTTCTATTACGAATGGCTGTTGATGCGATAGCTACCGAGACATCCGCTGTTATCACGTGAGGGTGATAGACGCGTCACAAATCATGTCGCTTATCGCGTCGTCCACACCTCCGCGCTCACGCAGGGGAAAGAAAAGACATATTAATTTACAACCCCCTTTGGCTGCAGACCTAATTGAGAATTGGCCGGCGCGCTCTCTGTTGGCGGGAAGAATCCAATAATGAAACAATGAGAACTACTTTGTATTCTATTCTTCACTTCCTTTCGTGGCTCTTCTCGTCACTTTCTCTCTTACGTGGCCCAATGCTAAGGAGAACAACGCTTTTTCACGTAGAAAAAGGACTGATTTCTGTGGTGTGTAATATAATATTTTAAATATTTTTACAATTTTATTGCTATTTTTTATTTGCTATTAAAACCTTATAAAATATATCCATTGTTTTCCTATATATAAAGCACTCAAAGCCAACGTGGGCGAAATAAATGAAGTTTAAATTTACATCAAATGCAGTAAAAGCAACAATTTTGTTGAAACTTGAGTTCTTTTTGGAAAAAAAAAATTAAGCAACATAATGATACGTTTTATGTTTATTTCCTGATAAATTTTTCCTATGGTCTCTTTTTCACTTGAGAAAAATCTTGTTCGCAGTGATTGATATGGAGCAATTCTTTATCTACTCGTATAACTCGAAACCTATTTGTTTTCATGAGAACTTCTCTCACCTCACAGCGCCTAGGAAATATTTGAGTACTTTCAAACTGAGTTGGTAAAAATTAAAAAAATCAGATACGCTAACTAAATTCAGGTATAGGTACCAACTAAATATTAGCTTTTAAATCTGAATAGGTGATTGTTGTGATTCGTTATTGATTATTAAGTATCATTGAAAATTATCTAAAATTAAACTTCGAATTCAATATGAAATTGCTAATTACGTACTATTACATTGCCACGATTTTGACATGCTTGTTGTACAAATTATACCCAAATTTCATCTATTGTTCTCGAATGCCAAAAGAAATTTTAACCATACATGTTGAAGTGATCGAGTTACACGTTTGTTGAATATTTCGGATATCAAATGCAGTATATGTGTGTAAAACACAAGAATAGGGCTTATTTTGTAGAGTCCGAGTCCAACCCATACTTCAAGAATCATTTTAACTGCTCGCCTGATGCATTTTACATCAAATAATCCGAATACGATCCAACAAATTAATGAATAAAATTTGGTTGTTGAAATTGAAAATTCCAGTGTTCTCTTTCTCTTGAGTAGTTAATTTTTTACTCAATCAGAGATTTAGATAAAGACAAAATTTATGACAAAGGATTCCATGCCAATATGTTTCTTAAAAATATTTAACATTTCAAATGTATCGTTCAAACTATCGCTGATCAAAATCAGTGTAGTTGTAATATTGATTTTGTGTTGTTATTTGTGGAATAATTTCTTTTGCATGGATAATTTGACATCGCTGTTTATGAAACATAAACATATTCAGGTTGTTTCGAAATTCAAGGGCAAAAATTTAAGGGGTAGTAGAAAACATCTGAACAAGAATTTTTCATCGCACAATAAAGAGGTGAAGAGCAAGCAGTGACCTGCCAGGCGGCTCTGTAATGCAAAGCATAAAGCGCGAGTTTTCATACACATCGTCATTCCTACAGTGAATTTCAGGAGGCATGGCAACATACATTAATCAGAAAAAGGTTCTGGCTCCTCAAATCCTGCATTGTACGGGGAAATTTGCTTGTTTAGATATTTTCTACACTTCTTAAATTTTTGCCCATGAGTTTTGAAACACCTTGTATATAGTATGACGAAACGTAAAAGAAAAAGGAGCACACAAAACTTGATTATCACACACAGCAACCTGATCGCTCCTGGTCTCTCAGAAGTGAATCTGTTGAAGCGGAAAAGCTTGTAATCACAGAGATATTCTTGAGCCTGAAAAATGTAGTTCTATTGCTCAAACCCAACAGATTCTGTTTGAATTTTTCTCTTAATGATTACAAATTAGACTCGTAATCTCCTTGCAACTTTTAAATTCCGAGAGAAAATTTTCTTTAAATTTCGTAATCTTTTTTTTTTTTTTAAATTTTATTTTTTAAATGTAGCCTTAACCAGTTTTGTTTTCTTTACTTTGTTTTTTTCAAAGATGTTTAAAATGTCATCTAGAAAGAATGAAATTGTTATTAAATTATTTGATTAATAAATTATTGTTTAAAAAGTAATCCTACCAAATTCTCATCGCCAATCGCTCTTCATATGACATTATATGAGTATTATTTCACTTTTCGAATGGCGTTTTAATGGTTTGTATCATATAAATGCTATTTTACTTTCTTTACCTTACTTATTCTATACAATTTCGTCCAGTGGCTTAACTTCTTGTTCTATTATAAAGTTCACTTTGTTTCAATTTCTTCAGGAACATCCCTTCTTCCCGCGGCAATTCAAAAATAAAATCTTTTGTTCGCAGCAAGTGTGAATGGTAATTAGGTAATGTCTTGCTTTTTGAGATATTGTATAAGAAATAGTAATTTCAAGTGGTCTGAGGACACTTAACACACGTATCCACATAAAAAATTCTAACAATTGGAAGTCACGGCGCAACTGTCTTGGGTTTTTATTTCAAGGGGGGGAGGGAAATCTGTCACTGTAACCTAAATTCTTTAACGGACTTTCCATATTTTGGTTCCTTCTCAACACTTTAAATTATAGGAATCGCTCAGGATGTGAAAGAGCATTTGCTTCATGAAAAACCCTATTTTGTTTTACGTTGAAGATTTGCTTATTTTAAATATTTGCTTCATTTATCCTACTGTAAACATTTCTCCTAGAAAGTAATATTTGTACTAAAAAAAATACAGTTCAGTTATTTCCCAGTCTGTATCTTTCTTCTATGAAAAATCGTCTTATTATATCTATAATGCAAGTGAAAGAAGTTTTTGCATGGTTGTAGGGGAGTTTATCCTGAAATCATTCTAAATGAAAGTGGGAAAAGATCGATTTTTCCAGCTGGATCTGTGGATCGCAGCTGGTCCTTTCTGGCTTGCTGTTTGAAGGATCCCTCAACCTTCGTACATGACATATTTCCATCGCTCCAGAACACTTTTCGCCGCGCCACAGAAGGTGACATTGCACACTTCCGGTCCCTCGGATTTTCTTTTCAACCTGTCCTCCCCCCGATTTCAATTAGATATTCCGATACTGAGGGGAGGGGAGGACACATAGCAGACAATGGAACAGCTGGCGTGACGTCATTGCACCGGAAATGGCGTCTTCGTCACGTGGGAAAACGGAGGGGTGTCATCCCTCCTTCCCCAGAAAGGGGGCCAAGGTGCATGGAGTTCACTTGTTTCAATGCATCGCTACACATTTAATTTTTTTTTTTTTTTTTTTCCATAATTCCAAGTGTGTTGGCAAATGTAGGGCGAATTTTTTTAAAAAAAGTGCGCGTAGTCTGTAAAGTAATGTAAATGGAGTGTTGGTATGATTATCCTTTCACTCACATTTTTTATTGAAGACGTGACTCTCAGAAAGGTACGAAAATAATAATAATAATAAAAATGGAACGTTAGAGGACCTACTAAATTCTTAGTTGCCCTCTGAAATGAATTTGGCATCAAATCTGTTTTTCTGTATTTTACAGGCCACCTTTCGCTACCTTTATTTATATATACGTATATTATTTGCTAATATATTCTAGTGAGAGTATAATTATTGTTAAAGTCTTGTTCGTGTGATTAGTATCAATATATTTTTATGGTTTCTTCACCCTGATACAAAAAGCACAATTACGTCTTAATCATGGCAAAGTCCAGATTAGTTTTATTTCTTCAATAATTATAGTACCCTTTCGGCAGATATCGAACTAAAGCACTGCCAAATTACTAGAAAATCACTAATAATAACGCATTTAAAGAGAAAAGGCGATTATGTATTATTGTATGAAATTTAATGTTGTACATGCATTGAAGTGTCAATTGCATGAATAACAAAAAATAGCTGTTTGGTATTGATAATCTACATAATTCTATTAAAGTATAATTTTCTGACTTGTCAGCCTTGTAAAAGCGCCGGATTACTTGCAAAGAGGAATGCCGGGTTGTAGAGAGAGTAATGCATTATGAATTTTGTAGAGTTGAAAATTTTTTTCCTTCTATCCTGAGTGTGAATTGTTGTATATCTCTTGTTATGTTCATTATTTGTGAAGCTCAAGTTTAAAATATGGAATCTCGCATTTCCAACCTCAGTCGTTAATTGACCACCTATCTTTTGTTTATATATTGTGCTCTACCAAAATCATATTTTCTCATTCGCCTTCTAAAAATAAAACCCTCTCAATCGGTGCTCGACTCCATAATGTTCCTTTTTGAAGTTCCCGAAGAGCCAGCCCTCTTCGTTCCCACACCCTCCCATTCGAAAGTGACCGAACAATGGCAGCCGACGGAAGATGTGACTTGTAGCTCGTCGCCAATTTCCCCTTTACAACCGGAAGTGCGTGCGTTTCATCCCCCTCCTCATGTGTCACACTGACATAAACGACGCGAGAACATAATTTTGCAGCCGTGACTTGAATTCCGAGTGGACACAGTACAAAAGAGCCGGCTTTGCTCGGTATTGTTCCCGCCAAATGATTCTTCATCAAAAAAGAAAAAAGGAAGAACAATGGAATAAAATGATCGTCGAGAATAGCAACTGAGTTCGAAAACGGTTCTAATAAACAATTCAGTCGGATCTAGTGATCAAATTACCGTATATATGCGTGTTCCTACATATAGTGTTTTGAACTTGTGTTCATTTTAAATGTGCATTAAATATTAGTATGATTTCTATTAATAAATGGGGAAATTTTGCTCTTCTGATGATGGATTAATTAGTGAATGGCAACTTAATTAATCAGAAGTGAAAAATAAGTGTCTGTTAGGAGATTTTTAAATTTCATCGAATTTAAGTAATGATTTTTTTCAACAGGTGTTTCATGAGAAAACCGTAGTTAAGTGTCGCGAAATTTTTTTGAAAATTGCAAAAAATTAAATATAACCGTAAAAAAAATATAAAAGAGTGTACTTCTAAAAACCAAAACCTTTTTTATTCAATTTTCTGAATAATATCGCATCGTTGTTGTAAATAAAAATTGGTTAATTTTTAAAGTTGATGCCATGTTGCATTAAACGCACATAAAATTGCAGATTTCTTAAAATGAATACTAGTATAGGTTTTCTCAATAAAAAGGAAGAAGTGTTTTTCACCCTATTATTTTTGCATTGATCTAGTGAGTAAAAAGTTTCAATGTAAAATATTTAATAAAAATTATATATATATATATATATATATACTGAAAATTTATAAAAGAATAATTTAAAATATTTAAAAAGACAAAAACCCAGAAAGAAATGTAACAATGAAAGAAAAATAAATGAAAATATGGAACCCAGCAAGTCAAAAAGCAATATCGGGCTGAGGACCGATTAAGCGGAGTTAAACTAGTTTAATGGTACCAACCTTCCCCCTTTGCGACTTGGTAGGCTGAATTAGGAAATCCAAATTGCAAAAAAGTTCATGATTAAAGATGCAAACAAATTCAGCGATAAAATCTACAAAAATAAAATCTATAGTTCCTGGTAGGCTGAATTGGGAAATCCAAATTACAAAAGAGTTCAATGATTTAAAAATGCAAAAAATTTTCAACGATAAAATTTACAAAATAAAATCTATCATTCTAAAAATTATCAACAGATCAAAATATAAAAATTACTTACAAAATTCAAAGAAATGAAGATTCAAATATGTGAGTAGTAAGACGGAATTTTCTTTAAGCTTCAAGATGTATATCACATACTCAAAATGAAAAAATATAACACATCATCACCATATAAATTGAAAAAAGATTTAAATCATTGTTTGATTGGTAATAAAATGTAAAAGGATGCAAACAATTGGTTGGTAATAAGTTGTATGGTAAAGGAGTATAACGGTCCAGAGAGTGAGTAAAAATGTAAGCTGTGTAAATGTAAATAAATAAATTCTTCACTGCTAGACCACTAACAAGCCGACTTTGTGGACCTATTGTTGTGGGGTGGATTTGAAATTGGATCACGATTCGCAAAGATGTTTAATATACTTGTGATGTATATAAGTATTTAAGAAATTTACTGGATAATCATGATCCAAACAGTTGTTGAAGAATTTTTTAATTTTATTAAATTTGTCTATTTTATGTGTGGTTAATTTGTTATTACGTAATAAAAAGCCCAATAAAATATTCCTATAAATGGATCTGTGTAGATTACTGTTCCAAAAAGGTATTTTAATTACATGGAATTTGAATCTCTCTCTTTTATCAAAAATATTACTAATTAGTCTATTGTCAACTATTTGCAAATCGAGATCTAAAAATTCTACTGTATTTGAATTAAGATTAATTTTTAATAATTTGAGGTAATTAGGGTAAAATGAAATATTTGGTTTAAAATCCTCAGTTTTACCTAAAATAATTAGATCATCTATGTAACGAAAAAGAAAGTAAGAATCATTGTCAATCTGTTTTAATTCATAAAAATGTAAATAAAAATTGGCCAGACAATTACTTGCTGGACCTCCCTGAGGGAGACCCTGAATTTGTTTATAGAGATTCTGACCAAAAACTATAAAAAACTATGTTAAAACATTTCGCAATAATTTTTTTTGTTGGTATCTTATTCATTTTGATGATGAAAAAAAGCATTTAGTTCTCGAATTCGATAAAATAATTAAACTTAGTTCGAAATCCCAGTTTTATATGATTTGAAGGCAGGTACAACGTTACAAAAAAATCTATGGAATATGTTCATCCGAGAATTGGGATGGGGAGTTGAAATATCTTGGCGATCTCCATTTGTGATGAAATGAATGCGGCAACCCTTTCGATTGAAACAGAAAGTTGTTCGCCGTTCAAGTTAGTTGTTTGGCTTTTATTCAGTCCTTGCCCCCAAGTGAATGACAGTTATGACTTTTAAATAACTGATTGCTGCAATTTTTTTTCCTTGTGGAATGAAATTCACTTTTGGTTTCTTCCTTTCTTAAGAAGTATCTAAAATATTTCGTTTACTTGCAGCCTGAATAGAAAATTTTGCCGGCCATTCAAATTCGCAATTTTTATTGTTATTTTTTAATCTACTGTTTGTAAAGGAAAGGGATTCAAAGAATACTACGAAAGTCCCTGCTATTTTCAACAAAAACTTTTATATTATAATTTTTTAGTGATCTATTTCAGAGCGATTAATGTTCTTAACCTTAATGGGAATGCAAAAATTTCTGTATTACTAATTATTATCCTACATTCGTGTCAAAAAATAAGATCTTCTTTCTCAATTATATTAGATTCAAAGAGAATAGAGATTTGTGATAGAACATAGAATAGAGATTCGTAAAAAGAAGGTTTAATAATTGTAAACAGTTAGTTAAAAGCCGAAAAATAATGTTTTTTAATTTTGTTTTCCGATAATTAAAACATATGGAAAAAATGAGTTTCATTAATGCAGTTCTCATTTTTTTTTTTTATTTAAGAAATATACATATCCCTCGTTTTGCGCAGAATTTAATTTACACGGTTTCGATTTTACATGGTTTTCAAAGTGGAGGATATTTTTTTTGGTTTTATTTTCCCGCTATCACTGATTTCACACCATAGGAAAATAAAACTACTGATTAGCGGAATAGAAATTGTAGCCGAATCTCAATTAGTGAAGCAGTACCTATGAAACATCTTGCGTGAATTTTTAGTGGGTGACTTGGATAGTTGTTATATTACCACCTGCATAATGAAATAAGAGTAAATGCTGATTTTTTTTCTCAGTGTTTTTTTTTAAGTTGTAGTTCTTATGAATGTTATCAAAATGTTTGAATTGGCTTATATATTCTTTTTATTTATATTGAATAATTTTAATCTGTTTATCTAATCTCATGTTTTCATTGTTTTTTTTTGTACCGAATATTGTTAATATGTGTTTTTCTTTTCTTATAAAAAAAAAAAAAAAGAAAAAGAAAATGCATGAACCATAGTAGCCTGTAAAAGTTAGCGAACCGATATCCAATTTAAAGATAAATTTTGGGATACATCATGAATTCTTTTCAGAATGATCATATGCAATTTTTCTCTATATCTTCCCGAATACAGTAACAGAGGAACGCCTTTTAAAGAAGGGGGAACAGACTTACATTACAATTGAATTGAAAGTTACAATAAAATTATTTGTTCTCCCTCCACCTTCAGGAAAATTGGTAATATTACTTCTTTGTCATAAAAGTATGTAAAAAAAAATAAAGATAAAACGAAGTTTTCGCTACTATATTCCAGCATATGTAAAGAAGATTTGAAATAACAGCCTAATAGTTTGTTTAATAGCATATGTTAAGAAGTTTTGAAAATAGTTTCAAAATCAGCATTTTCTGTCTTTTCATTTCAGAAACGGAACCCGATGTGTTTGGTATATTTCATTGCATTCCGAACTATTTTTTATGTACCTTTCTTCTCTTACTTTCATAGCCTCAATACTAATTACCAATGAAAGCGCAAATAACATGTTTTTCAAAATGGTCTGTGACTTCTATTTTGAGACCACCAGCGAAGTTTATTTTCATGTTGCACGGTATCTGATGGAATTACACACAGGAGTTGTATACGCGGTTGAAGCATTTTGATTTAGAACTTTTTCTTTTTCGAAAGTATTTTATACAAAATGTTTGGTTTCCTTATTGTAATGTTGGATGTTATTTCAGTATTCTCTTTAATTACTTTTTTGTTAAAATTAATTTTGATATTCAAGTGTGGCCTCGCTTTGTGAGGAAAAAAAATGGAATTATTTTATTTCTTTGACAAGCGTAATGCAAAACGTTTATAAACGTTAGATGAACGTTTCAAAAATTTATTGTCTTCCAAACCAACATTTGTAAACTTGCTGGTGGATATATTCGGACTCTTACTTTTTATGCGGGGTAGAGAACCTATCTGAACGTGCACTATTTGTAATTCTTGCCAGGCTTCTCCCAACTATCTTGTTTGGGACTTAACAGAGAAGACTTATTTACATCTCCTCATCTTTTTTACGATTTCGCGACCCGTAGACTTGATCTGGACTTCTACAGGACAGTATGGAATAAGTCACATAAATTTATTGTACGAAATCGTGGATCGAAGGACAGCTAGATCTTGGATCGTTTATGTATGATGATACCAGATAAATAAAAATTTCTCTCCCTTCTTTCCAAGTATGAGATTATGAAGCATATAATTTTCTATATTACCTAAACTGAGCAATTAAATTAAAAAAAAAATAATTCAAAATCTGATAGTCTAAAATTGTTTGAAAGTCTTGCGTTTATTAATTTAAAAAATATTAGAAATCAATGCTGTATTCATTTTTTGGATAAGAATAATTATTGCAGACATATATATGATAGACAGACTAAGTGTCCGCAATAAGGCTGTAATCAAATTTACAACGGTATGCATTGTAAAAGATAACTCACGTCGCTTTCTAAGTACAGTTTCAAGTTTTGCGATATATATTTATCTAGTTTTATTTATTTTTGGCGAATATTTATAAGTGAATTTAGAGGATGAGCTCCCGAACAGTACATAGCGTTTTCATTTTAATCCACCTGATCTCTTTTGTGAAGGAACAAGAAGTTCCAGTGGCAACAGGGGGCGTGGGCTCATTTCTGGCCCTCGTCCAATCGCTATCAACGATGACAGCTGTTGGCAACGCGGGGGATCTCGTTCCACCCTCCCCTTTTGCGACAAAGGAACAAGAAAAAGAATGTTGCTGAAGTATGACTACTAAACAGTTTTGTAGCAAATAACTTGTGTCGGATCAAAATTTTCTTAGTGTAGTATTAGTTTAGACTAGGCAAACATAAAATTGAATAATTAAAGTTAAACAGAACACATAATTCGACCACTTTTGTTATTAAGGGCGCAATAACAATCTTAAAACCATCGGAGGTTACCAAAAAAAGTTAATACTACTTTTTTTAAAAAAATTATAATGCTGCAATGAATAAACAAAATAATTATATTTTGAAATATGTATATTTATTCAAAACAACGATTTCACACACGAAAAACTTTTGAAAAACGAAATTAGAAGTACGTGCAAAAGTAATTTCAAATCATATAAAAATGAATTAAAATTACAAGAGATTTTTTTAATACTTGTGTAAATTTTAAAATTAGATTCTACAGTTCTTCTATTAATATATTGTAGTGGAATATACGTTTGGAGTTATTTGTTTGTTGTTACATGTAATATTTGAAAACAAACATAAGTAATCGAATTTAAACAATAACAATATCTCTTAGCAAAATTGCATAGTGTGTTACCGTACTAACCTTCTTTAAAGATCGTTTAACACACACACACACACACACACAGTGGAGTACCCAAAAATTAATTTTGGGGGGTGCATATCGTCATTACCATGAAAAAAGTAATTTTGTAGTTTCGAATTAACATTTGGTAAAACGTAACTATTTCACTGTATCAGTCTTATTTCTCTTCTATTTAAAACTGTCCAAGTATTGATTATAATTTTATCAAGTAATAAACCTTTCAAAAATGAAGATTATTCAATAAAAGTAATTAATATACCATAAAAATAAAATGTGTATTTTTGGAGGGTGCTTTTTCTATAGGGATGCATCCCCACCTCTTCGTCTACAAACACTGACCCAGAAGCACCCTTTAGAGACAGGAAAAGTTTTTCGATTCTTTTCTCTAGAATTGGCTTAGTAGGAATCCTTTCTCTTCATGATGAAAAGAATTTAATCATGATAGGAAAAAAAATTTAACTTTAAAATTTCAAACATCTATATAATAGTACAATATCTGTCTGTATAATAAAATAATTATCGTGAAGTATTTCAATTTCGAGAAAAAATCTTGGGGGCATGGGGTTGCATATTCTTTGCACCCCTCTCCCTGGGTATGACACTGTATGTGTGTGCACGCATATATATATATATATATATATTATAAGAAAAAATAAGGGAAGAAATCAATGTACAATGATGATCAATAATGCTAGACGTTTGATCGTGCAAGCAAATTTCGAATTCAGTTCAAAATTGCCTGTCTTCCATAGTCTTAATAATTATTAAAGAATAGCTGCATCTATTATTCATCGTCTACAAAATATTTGAAGAACAAATGATTCGCGTGCGTGAATTTTCTTTCTTTTTTTCCCATTTAAAATTGTACGAGGAGCACCAGCATTCTTTTTATATTTGTTCGTCTGTTTGGAAAATGATCACATACCTTTTTCTTTACTTGTGTATTATGTTATAGTTCTACCTGTGAAATTTTCGGTTGGACTGTGCCACCCCCTTCTTGTCTAGCGAACGGTTACATCGCTTGCCGATAACACATACGCACACCTTCTGTTTGACTACCGTCCTGACATCTAGAGGGCAAAAGTGGAAACATTTTGCACGTGACTTGAAACGTAGCTGTAGATATGAATGATTGAATGTGTCATGAAGCCAGTAGTAAAATCGTTTTATTGTTTTTGAGTGGCGTCAGAACTTCTGTTCCGATTCCAATAAAGAAAAGTAAAATGCAGTAACCTCGTATTTTCACTTGTAATTTTTCAAAACAGAAACTGGTTGAATAAGGTCAGCGATATCTTGTTGTTGAATTTCCAATTTAAGATTTGACACGTATTGGTATTACATACAACGCTTAGGATATTCATAGATGAGTCCACGGTATTAAATTTATCGTTTATTGCGTTTTTATTGACTTTCGATATTTCATTTATCTTGAATTTTATTTTTCACTTTCCTTTACACACACATATATAAATTTTAAAATAGTATTAAGTGGGAATTTTTTTTCAAGGTTACTTTATCGAAAGAATTTTCGATATATTTCATATACATTTTAATTCATAAGGAGTTGCAATCAACAACCCCTACCATTTTTTACTTCAGTGAGAAACGTATATAACAACTTTTCTGCTGAATAATTTTTGAGTATGGAAATGTTTAGTTAAATCTGTAAGTTTTCATTGTAAATGAAGCAAAATTAGCATTTTTTGAAATACTAAGGATGCTCTAGTGAATATTCTTTTTCTTTTGTTTTCGACATATAATGGTCTGAGAATGAATGTAAATTCAAGAAAGGAACTCGCATCTGGAACCATTTTTTATGTAAAATTTTTTCTTATATATTTTGATTTCTCCAGCATCATAATGTATTATATTAATAATTTTTCTCTAAATCAATCTTCATTTTTCGACTCAAAACAAATTCCATATTTTGTTTTCTGTACTGTAGCACTAATGGACTTCTAACTAAACATATTAAACAGAAGAAAATGCAGAATTTCGTCAAATATAGAACATTTCGAAATTTTAAAGATTAGGGAATGATAAATAGATATATTTGATATAAACGCTAGAATTATTTATTAATATTGGAAATTTATTTTGTTTGAAAACATTTGTCATGTTATTTAACATTAATTGACCGCTCCTTAACGTCGCGCTTCGAAGAAACTCAAGGGCTTCAGACGATAGACCTAATTTTAAGGTTCGGTCAAATGACGAAGACGACTCTGAGCCCCGCTACACGGTGAGTGTTTAGTGGCATCAACTCACTACTCGACGGAAACAACCTTAGTCACAAGCTCGCGACCATGATCACTTGGTAATCGCGGCCATATTTAACGTTAAGCAAAGACAGCAATACTAAATAAATGCTTTTTGGCTGAATTCATTTAACAAATTCAAAACTGGAATGTGAAACCTGTCTTAAAAATTTAACTTTTTGTGAAATACTCAAACTCATATATTTTCCCTCAATACCTAATTGTTCAATAAACATATTTTCCATAAATAATATTCTCGATTTAAGTTACATTTTCTTCTGAGAAAGCATTCTATCGCCATTTTTTCTGCACCAGTCTCTGCAACATTAATCATATAACTATAGAAACAAGCTATAACTGTTTGATTTGAGGATCCGCTATTTTGATAATTATGAGTGAAATTGTGGCTGTGGTAGCCTATATATTGAAAAGGCAGCGGACTCGTGGCCGGCGGTTTTCGTCGAGTCGTAGTTCGAGCCTTGATGCCACGAAAAATCCGCCTGAAAGCCGGGGCCGATGCACGTTAAATCTGTCGGAGTCCAAAATTCTCCCTTTGGCGTGGTGTGGAAGTTAAGGAGAGGGGGTGCCAGCTCAAGTGTCGTCCGCGTCACTTGACCGAGGCTTACGAAGTCCGTCGCCAATAGCCCGTGTTGCTCCTCGTGCGACGTTAATAAAATCGAACAAATGAGTGAAATTTACTCAAAGTGATTTACTGATTGCAAAATCAATGTCTCCTATGCACATAAAATTACAAGAATGGTCGTTAAAATTATTAGAAATTTCGTAAATTATTCTTATCGCGAACGGCTTTACAAGTATTGATAGGTTTGAATGATTTTTTTTGATAACTATGAAGCCTTATGCTGCTAGAAAATTTCCGTTATATGTAGCTTTGGAGGATGAAGGTATTGTTTTTAATGGAATTATTTGTACCAGTAGTTTGTTTAATTATATTGAGATATGAATTATAATTGCGAATTTTTAGCGGATTGTAGTTTCTCGATAAAAAACTAATGAGACATAATGTTAATAAATTTTTTTTTGTTTGATTCTATTTGAATTTAGAAAAAATTCTTGCTTCAAACACATGAAAGTAAAATTTAGTTTCTTTTAAAAGTTAATATTTGTTAATTTTTTCAATATTTCTAAATGTCTTTCTAAACGTTTCGTAGGTTCGTTCACTAAGGCAACTTTAATTGTACTTTGGGCATTAAACTCATTATTTTGCGCGTATTGACGAATAAAAATAGTAAGTAAATAAAAATAATTAACGGTCGTTCTAAAAAACGTTTTTATTTATTTATTTATTGTTGTTAGATTCTTAGGTTGATATTAGTGAATGTTTATTTTTTTTAATCGATTGTTTTTCGTGCGATCGTAGAAATCAGTTTAAACCAGGAAAAACTACAGCCTTATAATTTTTGATACAGATATCAAAAATATGAACAGTATTAAGTTAACATTTATTTAAATTTTTCTTTGTAATTTAAAATTTTATATGAATCAAAGACAGCATATTTATGCCAATTGATTCTCTTCAGAAAGTTATATTATATTAAACTTGTATAAGAATTTCCTCTTGCATGTCAAAAAAAATTCTTCTAGAACTGTTATCAACTACCAATATCTTTGTGGTTCTCAAAGTATGTGTGTGTGTGTATATATATATATATATATATATATATATATATATATATATATATATAGGATATGCTAACAATTTCTTGTAAATAAAGTGAACAGCTGAATAATAATGAATTTTGTATAAATAGCCTGAAAAGCCTTACAGTGCAAAATAATTCCAAATTAATATCAAAATATGTGTTTGAATGTCTTGTGAACAACTAAAGTAAATCCAGGTATTCATTTCTATTAAAACAGAGCTGTATGTGAAATGGTACCTTATTTAATTCCACAAACAACTCTACTATCTTATTAAAAACTTACATTAGAATAATAAAAGTGTTGGATTCAGATACTAGTGTTTCCTTTGAAAATGTTGTATGTTTTTCAGAAATGTTTTTTTTCCTTTGAAAATGATTGCATAAATACAAGGAAACAATAAATATTAGAATTTCCAAATATAGCTTTGGAAGTTTATTTTCCTTCAAAATAATATTATTGGATACAGTATTAAACAGATATTGATGTATCTCACAGGTAATGTAGTGGAAATTTTTAAAAAAATTAAAAAAAGCAGGTTTAAAATGACATACATTGTGATTCTGTTTAGAGATCTTATATGAATCAAACAGAAGACAGACAGACATGGGGGGGTAATTTTTTTTAAAATCACTATTTAGAGACATCAAATTTTAAAAATTTGTAGCTATGAGCAAGGAGTATATTGAGGAGAAATTCTGAAAAATTCCTGCTATATACCATTTAATTTTCCAATTTTTATAAGTTTGAAAGTTAATAAAAATAAAGGAATTGGATCATTAGTATTTTACTAAGTGTTTGATCAAAATCATGCAAGCTAACTAAAAAAGTTTTATTTTTTTTCCAGACAAGTCAAAGGATTTCTTTGATGATGCCTCCATGGAACACGTGAGGCACAACTTGTTTCAGCTCAGTTCCATCGAAGGGATAAACTCTGGGGGTCCACCTTCAGCCATCACATTCCACAGCTCAGTAAGCATTTTGCATGAAATGATATGTGTGTGTTTGTGTATTTTTTTCATCCTCCCCACTTTTTATGTATTATATTTTGAATTAATGGTTTAATATGGATTATAATAGCACTGTTTTTTCGAATAAAATACATTGTTTTAATTTTGCTTGATCTAACTAATTATTCATGATCTTATTCATTATTGATTATCATTTTTCTTCTTTGAAAGAATCTTTAGGTATAAATTTTGATAGTGTAATTTGTTTTCTAAATTGCTGTATTATTACTTTTAACGAATGCTTAGAGAGACATTACTTATTTTAGTATTATTCATGATTTTAATTCAACTTCGTCATTTTAAGGATTAAAAAAAAAAACACTTTTAAGCCTTTTATTTTTCTTTAAATGAGTGTTGGAAAACAACTAAGTCATTTGTAAAAATGTCAAAATGTGTAGATTTTGAATAAATAATCTGTAAGATCTTGGATACAGAGCCTCAAGAAAAATTGTTAATGAAGTTGCTTCAGTTGTACAAAAGTTGTAAAATAAATGGGTTCAAAGAATTTAATTACTATTTGTATATAATTATTCATTAAATTATTTTTGAAATAAAAATGAACCTATGAGAAATAAGCACAAAATACTTTATTTATCAGCCTTTTTTATGATAACTAACAGTAATTTGCAAAAGTTAAAAATGATTAATTGCATAATTCATATTCAGGCAAAATGCCATATTTATATTCTCTTCAATATGAAAAATATTGCTCTTCCAAAATTCAAAGATGACTGTTATAAATGTGTATAAAATGCAAAATTTATATGTTGGTAAAATGCTGAGATTTTCCCTCGGCAAACTGAAGTATGATTAGGTTACTTCTAATATGATTTCTATAGTTTTCATCTGTTTTTGCTGTATAAAGTATTTAAATTAGCATAAGATGATCAATCATTAATAAACATCAGATTTATATATATGACAGATTTTTAATGGATGAGGGAAAAGAACATTCAACTTCTATTACAGTTATGGCTGCAATAATAAGACTAATTTTCTGAGTAAAGTTTATTTCATGTTGAATGAGAGAGCGAGAGGCAATAACATAGTGATGAACGTTGCACAAGCTACTTCTATTAGATTCTGCGAATTACGTTGTATACGTTTGAGGTGATCAAAAGCATAATTTCAGTCTTCATGGTTATAGCAAAAAAGGAGGGAATTTACCTTGTTTGGAATTTATATGCAAGTATTTCTTGAGATCATACATATGGTGTTGGATGGATGAAAATTCTAGGGATTGTATCTGCAGACAGAAAGTCTAGTAGGGATTATCCGTACTACTTCGAAGCATGGGATCAAGCTGATTTTACAGATTTTAATAGCGTGTTATTGCATAAATTAAAAACTAAATTGGAATACTATCAGTAATAAGAATGAACTCTTTATTGTGAAGGTTTAAGAAAAGGGGAAATTTGGAAATTAAATTATATTTAAATGAAACCATTATATATATTTTAGGTTCATATTAAAATAATTCCAAAAATATTTCTGACAGTAAATTATTGTAATTAATGTCATTATTTAATATTCAAAATTTTAAGGATTATTTTATTGATAAATTTATTATTTTTTTACTCATTTCTTCCCAATTAAAATTTGATTAAACCAGCAGAAAAGGGCTGCTAAGGAAGTGTATGGGGAATAAAATATTATGATGGAAAACATTTTTAGAAAAAAAAGATTTCTACCAATAGAGTCAATTAAGTATACATTTGTTAAAAATGACAAGTTTCATGTTTTAATCTTTCCATAGCTTAACCAATATATATTGAATAAAATACAATTATTTGTTTGAAATATGAATTCATGATGCTTAAGAAATATTTATTGCTTTTTTCAGTCTTATTTTAATGAACATGACCCAAACTTAAAGCACCATTTTATCAGTTAGAAAAAAATTACTTCATATTAGCATTTATGTTCTTATAGGGATACATAGATGTTTCATAATGTTTTGGCAAGCGATGTCGAAATAAAATGACCAGTACTTCTGTAATATAATCTCAAAACGAAAAGGTTTATTCCTAAAACACATGACTTTTCTGAAAGTAATGGAAAGCTTGATCTAAGAATTCATTATGTGGTAATAGTAAATGGGAAAATTCTTTCTAAAAATTAAAGTAACTTATTCTATTATTTCGAATTTTTTGGTAGTAGTTGGTATTATGAAGTTTAATAAATAGAAAAACTTGTTTCCAATGAAAATATTTCCCACTAAATAAATGCTGATTTCTTGTTTAGTATTTATAATGTTAAAAATATCACATTGCTGTGTCTATTATTATATTTAAAGAACAACTTAAATTATCCAATTTTATCATATTGAGGAAACTGAAAATCTAGAGCAAAAAATCATAACAAATAGCTCTGTCAAGATTTTAATGTTAGATCAATCAGTGCAAGTGTTTTCTTGTTCAGGTCCTATTTAGCTTCGTAAGTCAGAGATAATGTTAAGGATTTTAATATTCCGTTTAAAAAATCAGAAAGAAAGGGAAGGAAAGAGGATGTCGTTATTTTATTATTTTAGCTTATGTCAGTTTTTTTTATCAATATTTTCCCCCCTCCAGGTTATTGGAAGAAGAGTAGACCCTTCAGGCAAAGTAAACATCCTACTACATTGGACTCCTGAAGAAATGTAAGATATTAAAATATCTTATATATTACATCATTCTTTACTCATATTTAGTATTTCAATTTTTGATTTCTTCTATTTTTATTGTATTCTTCTTGATATGCATTCAAATAAAGACCTGAGTAATTCAGTAAGTGTAGTTAATAGACATTTAATTGGTCATGTTGATAAGGAACTTTTCCTTCCCCCCCAAAAAATGTTGTTTGAAATAAGTAAGCATTGTATTAGATATGTTAAACTAGTGTTAAATGTTTTGATATTATTGTAAAAAGGTATGTTATAAGTTTATGAAATAATAGAATCAGCTTGCATAATTTTGATTTGCATTACTTTTTTCTTTTAATGTCTGAATCTTCGCAAACACCTACACAGATGGAAAAAGAAAAAAAAAAGTCTCTCGGCTGTTCTTTGATTTTTCACTATAAATTTAAATATTGTTAATATCAATTTTTAAAATTATCTCTGCAAAAAAAGAAACTTGATTTGTTTCAGTGTTTTAAATTTGGTATATATATTTTTTATCCTGCTGTATACTCTTAAGTTCTAAAGAAAAAAAAAAGCATCTTTTTTTCCTCCTATTTAAAGGAATGATCCACCTCCCAAATTCAGATTTCAAAATTGTTTGAAAATGACTGTACTGTAGTAAAAGAGAGAGAGAGAAATTTAATGTCATTCCTTTTTATTATATATATTTTTTTCATTTGCCATTGTTTTTAAATGGCAAATAGTTTTTAAAAATTGAAATAATGCAAACCAACAACAGAAGGGGTATTAAAAGTGATAGGTATTTAAAAAGAACTCTGTAGGGATTGGATGTATAATGCCAGGACTTGTAAGTAAACTATGGTGATTTTAATGTTAGTGAATTGGGAATTATATTTCTACTTGTTTCTATCATCAAATAGTTAAGCTTTAATAAACTGAAATTACTAAAATTTTCTTTAGTAGATATAGTAACTTCTACAAATGGTTTCTTTATATTCAGTAAGTTAATGTGAAACTTAATGATTTCGTAATGCAATAATAATGTTTGTTTTCAACATTTAGAACTTTCAATAATCAAAAAATTAGAAAATGGTGCTTTTGTATGCAAATATCAAAGAATTTTTGCTGATGTACAAACAAGCTTTGTTTTTTTCTTCTAAAAATGTAAGAAATATAAGAAAATAAAGAAACATGAGAAAATAAAGCAAAAATACATGTTGTTGTATATTTTTGGGAAATAATGTGTTGATTTTAATGTAATGTAATATTTGACATGACTATTTCTTTTTTTTTTTCCAAGAGAAGGAAGGTGTCTCAAAACAGGCTTTTTTTGGAGGGGGAAGGGAGGGGATGAATACAAAGACATGCTTGATTGCAAGAAATAATGTCAATATTTTTATATCATAGTAGCTGGTGTACTTGTTCTTTGCTTGAGTGAATTTGAAAATATGACAATCAAGATGAAGGATAATTTTTTTTTAAATGAGGAACAATTTTCAAATAGTATTGTGAGTAATTTTAAGTGAACTGCAAATTAGACTCTTTGGAAAGAATGGTTTAATGAAAAAATAGTAAAATCAAATACATAAATTAAAACTGAATGGGGAGGGGAGGAATCAGCCTGCCATTAATAATTGCAAATTAAGCTTGCAAAATTAAGGAAAATTTACTTAGGCATTCATGATTGTAGTTTACAAAATAATAATTACTCATAATTTTAATGAAGCTATAACAGTTATAAAATCTTATATTGAGCTTTACAGAAATTGTACTATTGTCTTATCTTATTGTTTGGTTCAATTCATTATAAGTATTGCTTCATTATAAGTATGTCAGCTTGTTATATTATTTATTGATATCTTGATTGTTATGTTTATTGATGTTCAATTGTTATGTAACATTATGAGTACATTGCGTTTAATAGATACTGTTGCCATCAGTTAATAATTAAAACTAAGGGTTTTGAAAAAAAATATGCCAAAAATTAATTTGAAATATTTTTTTTGTAATGAATGGGCAGTTTTGTAGTAAATAGTACCCTCTTTCAACACCTCATCAAAGATCTCTAAAAAAATTTGAAGCCATGTGATCAATTATTTGGACTTGCATAGTGGTCGACAAAGAAAGGAACAAACATTGAAATTTATATACAAGACTAACTATCATACTTGTTCTTCTTATGGATGAACTGAAAAATTTAATGATCCAGCTTGAAGCATAAAATTTTTTTAACGAGGAACAACTTTTTAAACAATATTTTGTGTAATTTTAATTCAACCACTAGTGATTATGAAAAGTTTTCCATTATTTTTTTAAAGGTGGCCAAATGTTCATTCTATTTTGTATAACATGTGAATACATTTTCATTGATATCAATAGATTTAAGGACGAAAAAATTTAAAAAATCCTAAGTTGACACTTTTCAACATTAATTTCGGTGAATGAATCATAATATTGTCAATATTTTATTTGAGACCGAGCCTTTTATATATACCAAAAAAAAAAAAAATTCGCTATAGCATTAGGAACGAAGAAAATTCTTTCAAACATGGAAAGAAATTAATTCAAAATGAAAATAATTGATTTCAAGAAAATAAGTTCATAAAGAAATGTTCGCAATTAATGTTGCTGTTTTACATTGTCTGTTGATGGTATAAAACAGGGAAAAGAAGGTTTTAGAAAAAGAGTTCGCCAAAAATAAATATGAAATTTTTTTTGGTATGAATATGCTAATGGTTTCTCTGAGACGTCAGCAAGGCTCCCTAAAAGATATTGAAGCAATACTATCAACATTGTGGTTTTATATATAAGACAAAGAAAACATTCAAATTTATATATAAGATTTAGAAAAAAAATTTTAACTAAAAGATTGGTATAAACAGTCTTTCAGCATAAGCTGGAAATGAATTTTGATTTTTTAATGCTCATAAGCTTTGCTGAATCAATTGGTACTCCTAATGTGAATTTTTTCTTGCAGGTCTTTTTTAAAATGATTAGATCATATATTTTATGTGAAGTACAGCAGTTTATTTCACACAATTTAAAATTAATATGGATATGCATTTCAAATTATATTTGGTCATTCTAGTTTCATGTAGAGTTTTAATCAGAATAAGTATTTAAAAAAAAATATATCTCTTGTTTTTAATTTTCACAGAAATAAGTTTGTCAATTTTACTATCTTTTACCTTCAAGTTTTTTTTATATGATTCGTTTTTTTTTTTTTAATGTTAACAAATATCTATTAAGCTTTAGTATAGATAAAGCTTGCATATTGCCCATGAACTAAAAACAAGGAAATATGTACATAGATTTACAAATTGTAAATTGACACAAGCAGCTGAATGAAGCAAAATTTGATAACTATTCCAAAATTCACTGCATGTAAAATGTATTGATTATTTATCCCATTTCTAAGCCTTTCGGTTTTCAAATATTTAAGATTAGCTGTAAAAATGGGATATCAAAGTAATAGAATTAAATATGTGATGCATTTATGCACAAACAGTAAGTTTTTATAGTATCAAATAAAAAAAAAGTGTATAAAAACAACTCAATAGTAAATTGTATAAGAGAACTTGGGTTTCATTTTAAATAATGGGAGTGTTATTTAACCTTATATGACCCAAATAGTGCCTATTTCATTCAGTTGTACATATTGCGGTAGTTGAATAGATCATGGAAAAGTTCTTGTTCTCTCTAAAACTTGTTATTTTGAGAAAATAAAAGCTAATGCATGTTAAATCTTGAGCCTTCTTATGACTTTAAATTTAGAAATACTAGAGTTCAAATTTTATATACATAAATAAATATATGTATGATTGTTACATTTGAAAAATAGGCACGTAATTTCAAGAAATTGTAGCAAAAAAAATTACATTAATACTTATAAATTGCCCTAGGATACACTAGTGATCCTTCATTATTTTCAACCCCCCTTCCCATCTTGTCAGCTAGCCATATCTGGCTCTTGTGCCATTAAAACCCACAATCACTCACTTCAAAATTGCATTTGATTATAAATACTTTGGAGTAATTTATGTAGTGATTTAGTACAATTATTAAGGATGCAAGTTTTATTTTAACCTTTAAAAGTTTTTTTTTCTCTGAAATCTAATTATATATTTTTATAGTTGTTTTTTAGATAATATTTTAAAAGGGCAAGTCATTAATGGTCTTTTATTTTTGGCAGGTTGCCAGACACATGGGTTTCTGAAGTCGACATCCTTTCCAACCTCCAGAAAACCATTCCACTTTCCAAACTACCTCGACAAGCTCTACAACTGCCTTCAATGGTCGCACTCAGTAAGACTGGGATTGTGGCGCGGCCAGGAAAACGCAAGCGCAAATGAGATTCACTCAAGTGTAACTTTTCAAGCTTCACTCTCATTGTCACTTCCAAAGTGCCGTCATTCAATTATGTAATTTATTTTTGTGGTCTCCAATGCCATCATAGTATTGTGTGAATGGACATTTTATTGGAGAGATTGAACTGTACTGAGTTTTTTTTTTAAAAGCAGAAGCAAAAAAATATTGGGTCTCTCAGAATGATCAGGTCTGCAGAGTGCCTTTCTCACTAGTACAGTTACCAATTCACCTGTGTGACTGTTTTTCCTACAGATGTATTTAAAAACTGAGACTGTGAAAAATTAATTGAAGAATGACTTGAGCATGATTTGCGGCAAAATTGACAAATATTACCTCAAGAGAATGTTATGGAATTAATATATTTGCTAGGTTGCAAAAAAAGCTGGATCTCATTTATTTTCTTTGTTTGTTCTCATTTGCGTTTGTTGTAATATATTCCGAGATTTTTTTTTTGCTTTCTTGCGATAAATGGTCTGTAAATCAAAATGATTAATGTAATTTATTATTTGGATATTATTTATTGATCTATGAACCTTATATTCTTAAAGAAGCATTTTTTTTTAAAGAAATGTAAATGATTTTGTGGCAGTTCATCCACACACTACTCCATTATTTATCCTTATGTGTCTATAATTTTATGGAGTTATACATTTTTCTTAAAAATTTATGATTTTGCTTAGAATTTCTCTTGTTTACTACTTTTTTTAGTGGTTAAGACATGAAATCAGTAATATTAGGGTGCAACTGGTCTGTTAAAATTTTTCAAAAACTTTTTTAATATAATTTATCATTGTAGCATATAGATACATATTATTTAATTGGTTGTTTTTGAGTGATTCATTTTAAGGAAAAAGGTGATGTTTTATTGATGTTAATGTAATTTTTCAATAGATTAATAAGATGTTTTATATTTCATTATTTGGTTTATCAAATTTATTAAAAAGTAAATTATTTTGTGGACAAAATATGTTGTAATCTTTATTTGTATTGCATTATTATTCTTAGAAACTTTTGCAATTTTCAAAGATTTTTCTAATTGTGTGTTCATAGCTATAATCAAAATCAAACATGAAGCCTGTAATTAATAACAGTATACTATTTTTATGCATTTTTCGTGTTGGAAGAATTTTTCATATTAAAAAAACATTTAAGTACAACAAATCACTACTTAATTTGTTTTATTTTATTTTTCAAAAACTTGCTTGAAAAAGTTTTTATTCAAAACCATTGAAGAAGAATTTTGTCAAAAAAAAAAGAATAATCAAAGCTCCAGATGTAATTGAGGATTATTGTTGTTCCATGTGTAAATTTCTTTTATATTGTTGGACAAGTCAAGTCTAAACACCACCAAAATGTTTTTCAGTATCACTGCCTATTGTCAATGAAGTACAATGTAAACTGTTGACATGCAACTGTAACTGAAAATGTATATCAACTATTTTTATATCATTGCCATGTAGAAAAAATTGTTGAAAAGTATATCACACTCATAATTCGCACTTAAATGGTTTTGGGAAAGGAATTGGAGAGCCAGAGGATCCTCTGTCCCCTTTGGTATCAAAAAGTGTCGAGAGAAGATATAGTGTAGATAAATTAACCTCAGTTGATGTGAATAATGATTTGACATTTTCTCTATGTACTGTCATGTGTGTCAATGTTTATAAGAGCTCTGTGCACTAATGTCTGTCTTGTGTTTGACTTTGCCAATGTTTATGTGTCATTATTTTTTCATATAAATCCTCAAACTGTATTGTTGGATATTTAGATCATGGAGATATGTAATGAAAATATTTTATTAGCTGCTTTTCAACAATAATTGTGATAACTTAGTTGGATGAATTATTTCTAAAATACCAAAATTACAAACTTTTAACTCTTAAACTTTCTCCCTAAATGTTATATAAAATTTACTTGGAATCGAGCAGCAATTTGTGTGTATAAACCTATATTTTAATAGCTTTTTTTGATTTTGAAAGTACATAAAATATCATTCTGAAAAGAAATACCTATTAAAGGAATCACATAGTTGGTAAAACAATTGGGAAAAGTTTATTTTTCTTCTTTATACATAAATATTTTAAAAACAATGAGTAAACATTGCTGAATTGTGTCCATGTTGAAGAGTCTTACTTTTTATTGTAACTTATTAAAGCAGTTTTTAAATGGCAAATGCTTTTGACAAAATGACAAGGAATTTTTCTTGCTAGAACAGATTTTAAGAATGATGAATATGAAAAAAGCAATGTATATACTTGTTTAAGCTCGAAAATGAATCAAACAATTCATGAAATTATTAATTTTCTAGTTATAAATAAAAATTGAGGGGAAAAATCCAATCATGCAGTTTGAAGTGAATTGATATAATATATTTGAAGCAGTGGATATTCTGAAATGTGTGTTGTTAGATAGATAGGATCATTTCATAGTCCTCTGTTTGATATTTTGTATTTATAGTGGAATTTTTTTTTTTTTGTGTTGCAAGATCATTCTTTAGCCAAGGATTTTATGTTTTTGTTATTAACTCAGTTCTACTCAAACACACTAACAAAGAAACATTTTTTTAAAAAAATTTGATTTTATACCAATACCCCTTCCTCTCTTGAAACTTTATACAAATAATGGGACCAATTCCTTTTCTTTCTTTGCTTTTTTATACACATACACATGTATATTTATACCTTATCTTTGAACATAAATAATTTTTCATAATGTATTGGACTTAAAATCTTTGTCACATGTAGAAGGAAGTAATGTATTTTGAGAGTAATATATATGCGAGGGTGTGTAGAGTTTAGAGTAAAAGACTACTTTGGTGTCGCCTTATTTTTGTATGTTTGGAACCTCGCTTTTGAGTCATCTTTTCTAAAACAAGCTTTATTTAATATTAGCGTAGTAAATCTTCAAAACCTGATATATGACAATGATACATTTGAAATGTTTGAATACAATGAAATGTTTTTGTTCGGTAGTAGTGTTTGCAAGTTCTCGAAAAATATATGCTTAGCAATATATATGAATTTCTACTTAATACTATGCAAAATATTTCTGCCTTATTCTGAAATATCTTAGTAATATCTGCTTTGATATTAGGCTTATTTAAACTCCAATAAGTGCTTGCATATTTTCTTAAAAAACAGGGAATACTGAGTAAAATGAGAATTATTCATTTGAAAAATTAAACTATAATATATATTAAGTACTATTGTTATTGTTAGTTTTTACAAGTTTTTGAGAAATCAAGATTGTTATAATGAAAAATGCTGAACCATAATATTTTTACCCAATCAAAGTTAAACATTTTATTTCTTCTAAAGGGAAGAATTGGTCCATATTCTTACATTTGCTGAAAATTGTTCTTCTAATTATCATTGCAGATTTGTACTATTTTATAATTTATTCATGTGTATTCTTAAATAAATGTCTTAAAAATAACTTAAGTTTTTTAGCAAAATTGAATGTTAATGTATCAAAATATGATTTTCATATTGGTTATATGTAAATGTAAAGGAATCTAGACTGCAGCAGCAAAAAATATATTAAAATTTAAATGTGTGTAAATTACATGTTACATTTTTAAAAATTTTATCCCATGACTTATTGTAAATTATCCCTCTTCCACTTTCTTACTAATCAAAATATTCCTGAAAATGGATAAAAATTACTATTCAATATTCTGTATTTAAAAGATTTTAATATAAAATATTTTTTTCTTCATTTAAAATATATGCTTTCACAAGTTATACTGAAATTCAAATCTTGAAATAAATATGTATATTGTTTGTTTTTCAATTTAAAATAGCGACTTATTTTTATTTTTTTAAAAACTATATTAGGGAACTAATCCATAACTTTATGGTTTAATTTATATTGTTGTACATCATGCTGCATTGTAATGTGCTGTGTGTATATTGTGTAGAATGTCAATGCTTTTGTAAAAGGCCTTTTCAAATAGCTAATATAATTTTAAAAAAAATGTAAATAAGTCTATTTAAATGAATGAAAATTGTGTATTTCATTTAATGTAGTATGATCAATATATCTATAGATTTTTTTTGAAAAAATTATTAGTGTCAGCTTTGGTCAAATGAATTGTTGTAATATTTTAAAAATGATATATGATAACTTTTTATTTGTTCCTTTAGTACTTGTGATTTCTCTGTGCTGTTTTGAGTCTTACACAAGTGTGGTGAAGTGCATTTTTTTTTGTATTGTACAACTCTGTGCTAAACTCTTTTCATCACAATAGTCATCAATAATGTATATCCCACTGTAGTTAGTTGAACTTCTATATATTGTTATTTAGTGTTTTCGTGGGAATGTAAAATGCAGTACATAACATATGTATTTATGGAATGGAGAATGAGAAAGTGAAGGGAAAAAAAAATCAGCTACATCACTGCCATATTTTATATGTGTTTTAAACCACATTCACTGTGTTGTATGTATAATTAGTCTCTTGCAAAAGAATTTCCTCATGCAACTCAAAAAATCAAATCTCCTGTCATTTGTTCGATAACAAATTAGTATGATGTCTTATGTTTTTTAAAAATTTATCGTTTTTGAGAAGAAGAAAAAAAGCTTTTTCCTAAAGTGGTAGTCACATATGTATTAGATTTTGGGATACTTTGATTTAACTTCAACATAAAATGTATTTTATGAATAATTTTAAAAAGTAAATAAAAATATTAATATTTTTTAATATATAAATGATTATCCTTTTATTGCTGGCCTGTACAATGTGAAATTGTTTAATTTTATTTTTAATTTGACAAGTAATATAAGACATGTAACTACAAAAATTTTCAATATGTTTTTTGATGATATTTTACTTACATAAAGTTTTTAAAAAGATAATTTTCCCTTTGTAATAAATTTTATACCACCTCACTGGACATAAAATTGAATATTGTGCTACATGTGCATTCACATAAAGTGTTTAAATATTTTTTTTTTTTTGAACCAATGAATATTATAAATTCAAACAACAATAAAGCAATGAATTAAAATTCCAGTTTTTTTTTTTAAGATGCTAAAAAGAGAAAATAAACCTTATTATTATTTTTTTGTTTCCCATTTTTGTTTTCTGAGGCTTCTTAAATATAATCCAGGGGAATTGTTCAGATTGGAATAGCATAATAATTGAAACCAGAATAAAATCTATTGCTTGAAAAATCTTTTTATCACAATAATCTGTATTCGAATACAAAGCTTAAATCACAAGCCTTACTTTGTGTAATAAATTATGAAAAATACTGCTTTTTATGATTGTTTCATCTTCAGTACACTAAATGTTGAATGATATTGGTCTAACATTGTGTACACTGGCATCCAAAAGAAAAGTGTTTAAACCAAAAAACTGTGAACATGACTGGTTTTTTTAAAATTTATTGTGCATCATAGTTCCATGAACATGTTCCTTTCTGCATAACATATTGTTATTTTAAACTGTTTTTTCATGATTTTGACTTGATGAATTCAATATACCTTAAAATGTAATTGAATTTAAAAGCTTTTATGTACATTTATTTCTTTATTGCTATTGCCTTAAAGTAAATTTTGGCCTCTCCTTCTGGATTTCTCAAGGTTTATTTATCATACAGAAAAAAGTATGTCATAACTGGAAATTTTTTTAAAAAAATGTTAAATAAAATTCAAAAAAAAGTTTGTTACATTTTAAATGAGATTCAGCCTAACTGAGCATTGCATGTGTGTGTTCTTTTGCAAGAGAATTTTCTGTGTTCTCCATTGTGATTTGGAAAGAGAGCTCAATAACATCAAAATCCCACTGCCATCGACAGGCCTCCAGGGGCCAAAGCCCCGAAACACGAGTCAAGTATTTTTCAGTCTTTGTTTTTTTTTATATACTGGAATATAGCTTGTTGTATACAACAACTATTTTTTTCCCACTTGTGCTGCTGCACACTAACCTGTTATACATGATTTTTGTATACATTTGCTATTGATAAATGATGGGTTGTAAAAAACATTCAAACTTTACAGAATACATAATGTATTTAACTGTCTTTTGTCTCCTTTCATTTTCCTTTGAGAAACACTAAATTTCACTGCAGTAGTTATTATTTTTTTTAATATAAAACATCTTAAAGTGATGTGAAATTAATTTAGTCCCCATAAGTTTCGGCTTTTTCAATTTTCCAAAAATTCTTGGGGGGGGGGGGGAAAAATTATAAAAAAAAAAAAAAAAATATATAATTTTAAAAAAAAAAAAAAAAAAACTACATGAGAAATGTGTATGGTGGACAAAATTATATTTCTTAGCTTCGTTTTCATTGCAAGAAGAAAAAAAAAAAAAAATGTGAACCAAACTATAAATTTCTATTGTAAATGAATTCAGATAAACGAATAATTGAGTGGGTGATTGGAAAAAGTACAGGAGTCCAAAAATATAGGCGAAAATTAAAGTAAGATAATTATTCGATTAATATTTCTGCAACTTATACATAGAGCTCAAATAATAATAATAAATTAAATATCTCATTTCATATAATATAGCAGTAGTCTCCGTGGGAAAAGAATATTATTCAGGGAATATTATTTTATTTCACTCGCCGCCTACAAATCACATTTTTTATAATCTTATTCTTTTTCCAATCGCCTGTTCAATTATTTCAAGTCATCTTCTTGAGTCATTCTTTATCTCCTTGAAGACTTCCATGACGTTCGTGATAGGCTTTTCTCGGACTGGCCTAGCCGGGAAGGTAGTGTTTATATAAAGAATCTTGACAGGGCCGGCCTTGGCGTTTTTGCCGCCGTTGGCAAACCCAAAAGATGCCTTTCTCAAACTTTAAAAAAAAAAAACGAAAAAAACCATGTTTACCAGAAAAATGACTTATAATTGAATTATTACAATAATATGGATTTACGGAAAACTTTATTTAGAAAAACGAAATTTATATTTTCAACTTACAAACTAAAACTAGTACTTACTTTTTTTTAGAGATAATTTAAATGTACCTTTAAAACACAATAAATAAAACTGGTATAGTATTATACAAAGTCTAAACCTAAATTAAAACTCTGTTACCTTATTCATTTTCAATGGTCAACATTAATAATAACTTATGTAGGCGATTTTGAGTAAATATCGATTGATAGAATATGGTTCTTAAATAATTTATTATTTTTAATTTAGAAAAAGTTCTTCCGCCGTCAGCGTTGACAAAAATTCTGAAAGCAATCTGCAAATTTGACCTATTTTTAAGGGAATCAGTGAATTTAAGGACGTCAATTGTACATTCTGTCTTTGTTAAATGTGAAGAAAAGCCTATTTCATTCTAAAGCGTTTCGTCTTAAGCGTTATGGAAGCGATTACCAGTGCCAAGACGTTTTCGAGATCTTTATAGTATGCATGTAATTTATTTTTCGTTGTCATTTTGGTAGCATTGTATAAAAATTCAAGGGTCCTTATAACAAATCAGTAAGTTGAATCTCAGCTCTAATGCATTGTTTACCTGATCTATACTAAAGAAAAAAAAAATTGTATTTTATATTTTCGTTTTGGATCGTGTATCGATTCGTCTATACTTTCATACGATTCATTTTGTCGTCAGAATACGATGACGCGGGTATAGTCAATTCAAAGTTTTTTTCCTCTAAGAAAATGTCAAAGGATTCATCCGATCTTAATTCTTTTTAATGTGCTATTTAATAAATCAGTGGTTTGGGATAAATTGGCAGTATTTTGATTGTGAAGTAGCTTGTTATCGGAATAATATGATTGAAAATTTTATACAAATGACATAAAAATTTAAATTGTGTTATTGTGGTTAATAAGCCGCTGACCTCATCTCGAATTATATTATCGACTTCAGCATTCTCATATATACTTAATAAAGCTTCGCGAATATTTCTTATTTGAAAGAAAGAAAAGAAAACCCATAAAGGATTTTTGGAATTTATACGACATTCCCAGAGTCACTCGATTTCAATGTGAGAGTAATCCCGGGGTACTCTAGTGGTCATGGTCACAGACTCGCGGCCAGCGGTTTTCGTCGAGTCGGGGATTCGAAACTTGATGCTACTAAAGACCTACTGTGTTGGAGGGACTAGTGCACGTTAAATCTGTCGAGGCCCAAAATCCTCCTGTGTGCGCGGTGTGGAAGTTAGGAGAGGGGGATGCCAGCCCAGGTGTCATCCTTGTCACTTGACCGAAGTTTAAAATGTCGAGGTTCGTCGCCAATAGTCCTCGTGTTGTTTCTAGTGCGACGTTAATAAAACCAATTAGCAATCAATGTGAGAGTATTAAGGTGTTCTCTTAATATGGCCCATCAAAAGTCGATAAGGCAAAAAATATATATAGCTTTTCAACTATGTAAACAAAGTTCGCTGCCTCGGAAAAAGATTTTGCCTTTTCGTTCTGGGTTCGAGCCCTGATGCTACTAAAGACACGCTGTATAGCGAAGCTACGTTAAATCTAGTCGTGGTCCCAAGTGTTCTCGACAGTGTGGCGTGGAAGTTTGGAGTGGGAGATGCCAGCTCATGTGTCCTTGTCACTTGATCGCGGTTAAGAATTACGAAGACCATCGCCAATATCCATTGTGTTGCTTCTCTGTGTGACTTTAATTAACAATTGCATCACATTGTCATATCGTTCATCTAAGAAATGACTGCTGCAGGGTATGTAAAATACTCTTGGATTTAAAAACTTTTAATTCTTGAACTTTTATCTTTGAAACTTTTAATTTTAATTCTGGTTTGTCGCCTTTCATATTTGAATCATTTACCTCGTATCTATATAGGAAAATCTCCCTTCTTACTAAATTTTTACATTCTCTGATTGATAAATTTAATCTTTAAAAATTCTCAATTCACTTTTAAATTCACTAAGTTAATTACCATTTTCTAATTACCACTATTTTTTAAAAATAACTTTAAAATAAAATTGCATTTCTGGGTGTGTGAAGCCAAAGTGCGGCTCCAAAAAACTACCAAGATATGGAGAATAAGAGCCGTGAGGCTCATGGGCTCCCAAATAAGTTATCCAAGGTATATATTTGAAACCATTGTCATAACATTAGCCTTTTATGTTTTTCACTTTCAATCCATTCCCCCTTAATAAAACTTTAGATAATTCTTGACCAGTAGATCTCTCATTAGTAAAAAAACCACTCCCTCTCCCCCCCCCCCCAAAAAAAAAAGCATTTATTAATTTTACTTTCAAATACCGATTCTAATGGATCATTAGAAACATCTTACTACTTATGTCATTTGTTCCACCGTAATCGCATCGGGAGTTAAATCAAGAATAACCGAATTAGTTTGCTTTTTGAACTTGTTTTAAACTATAAAACTGTATGTAATCACGTAATAGTCCAATAATTTCATTCTGGATGTTTTCCTTTAAATATGTTACTATATATCTTTATTCTACGAATGCGCTCCTCAATTCAGCCAGCAATTGAATTAACTGTAATAAATTTCCATTTTCAAGTTCATAAAGCTTGCCACTTGTACCCCGGAAGATTAGAGAAGTTTCTCCAAGCAATTTAATTATACGTAAAATCACAACCTGCCAATAAATCTTTGTGTT
The DNA here is from genome assembly GCA_019974015.1 of Nephila pilipes. NCBI lineage: Eukaryota > Metazoa > Arthropoda > Arachnida > Araneae > Nephilidae > Nephila > Nephila pilipes. The sequence goes on along the minus strand of BMAW01005704.1, from coordinate 21,127 downwards.
GCTGATTCTATTGTCTGACGAAAGTTTTAGCTTTAATTTCATCATCCATCATTTCAAACGACCTACATGAGATTTTGGGCCACGTAGCCTAGTGATCATGGTCGCGAATTCGCAGCCAACGTTGTTTCCATCGAGTCGTGGGTTCGAGCCCTGATACCACTAAAGACCCTCCGTGTAGCGGGGCTGATGCCCGTTAAAGCTCCTAGTCTTCCCATTGGCGAAATATTACGTGTCCGTCACCAATAGCCCTCGTGTTGCTTCTAGTGTGACTTTGAAAAAACAAACCAACCTCCCATTGGCGTGGTGTAGACGTTTGGACAGGGAGGCGCCATCTCAGGTGTCTTCCTCGTCACTCGATGGAGGCTCAAAATTACAAGGTCCGTCACCTTCAGCTCTCGTGTAGTTTCTAAGTTCTACGTTAACACACAATCAACATTTTTTTTTTTTTAGTCTTTATGCTTTGTTAATATCTTATCAATATTTTTCCAGTTTCTATTAAAAGTATCTTAATTTTAAACAATCAAAAAGTGTGGGACAAAACAGAAAACGGAATCTTATATGCAATATCCAACTGATATCTTGAAAATTGTTCTTCATTTTTTTTAAAAAAATCTGGTGCTGTGGTGTTTTACCCTAAATTTTCGATTTTGACTGTCAAATGGGAAATCGTAATCCAATAAAGAAAAAAAAAACAGATCTTTTCTAATTAAAAATGTTCGATCTGAATCTCTTATACGATCAGAACATAATCCTGGATCTGATGATAGAGTTTGATTTAGGCTTCCTTCATTTTCCCTGGTAATATCTATTGCCTCAACACCTGTTGAATTTTGTTCCTGCCTGGAACAACTCGCAATTTCATTTTTATTATTGGTGTCGTCTTGCTCCAAATCGGAATTGAAGCTAGTGTTCAGATCTCCCAAATATTGTTTTCCATTTTTTAAAATACAGATTCCGACAACCACTTGGGTCTTTGTTTTGTTTGAATCTACTAGCATCTCTTAAGAAGATATATGAGGTTTCTGGCTACTTTTGCAGCTTCCCCAAACCTTCATTTTATATTAACTATCGAGTAGTCATCCGTCAGACTCTCTAATACAAAGCAATCCATTTAAGTATCTTATAGGCTCTGCTAGATTTGATAAGGCTAAAGTCGATCAATCAAATGTCTGATTTTCAACCTCCCATTACTACCCGGTTATTTGCTGTGGGTTATCAACATTAAAAGTTCATCAATATCGGTTCAGTCGTATCACTACTCACTGACAGACATATTTCAAAAAACAGCCCTAATTGTTTGAAAACGATAATATACAGGGTATTTCGAAACTCGCGGACAAAAATTGAAGCGGTGATAGAAAACATCGAAACAAGTAATTTTAACCTCACAATACAAAGGCGGAACCGCAAGCAGTGAACCTCTAGACAGCGCTGTAATGGAAAGCATAAAGCGCGAATTTTCTTACTCATCGTTGTTTCTACCTTGGATTTCAGGAGGCATGGTCTTTTCCTGAATACTGTACGTCGCCATTCCTCCTGAAATCCAAGTAGAAACCACGATGTGAAGAAAACTCGCGCTTTATGTTTTCCATTACAGCGTCGTCTAACGGTTCACCACGCACGCGTTGCTCCCCACCTTTGCATAATATGGTGAAAATTGCTTGTTTAGATGCTGTCTATCACCACATTAATTTTTGCCCATGAGTTTCGAAACCCCTTATGTAAAACATTTTTGATCTTTTGTTAATTTAAATATTTCTTCAGCATACTTGCATAAGCGGTCTAGGTTGGTAAAAGCACGTGTTTGCGTGCGTTTAAGTGTTGTTTATGGAGGAATTTTTTTTTTAAAAAAAATTCACTCACGTGCGATTTGTAATTCTTAACCCTTCAATGCATGATTTTTTAAACTCATTTGAAATATATATATATATATATTCGATTTTTATAACAGTATTAGTTAATCAAAAAATATTTAAAAAAATAAACTTTATGTTTTAATTTTTTGACAAAAAACTAAATTGTGCCAATTGGCTACACCATGCAGTAACACACATCAACTGACATTTTGTTTTATGCTTTTATTTTATGCTTTCAAAAATTTTATCAACTGACAGATTTATTAATATTTTAATTGTATATGTACATATTTTTCAACTTTTTATGGTCTTTTATATATTTATATACGATGAGCTATGGTACAAACATTAAAAGCGAATGAGATTTAAGTATATAGTAACTACATAATCTTTTAAATGTAATTTAAATGGGTGGGTTCAAAGGAAAAATAGCTTTGAATTTATAACAAGTATTGGTAATTTTTATAATTAAATAAATCAAAACAGTATAATTCAATAGTTTTATATCTAAACAGTTAAGTTTTTTTACAGATAGGCACAATAGGTAAAATGCAGCTTTATATAGAAATTAGAGAAGAAATCATGTACTTTTTGAAATTTATTTTAAATGATAATTTTTAAAACAATTGTTGTTTTTATTCAAGCATAGAGAAACATCACATTTGCTGTATTTTATTCTAGTAAAACCTTTGCATGATGATATTTTGCAACGTTGTTTGTTCTCAATATGCACGGGCCAATGGTCAATTTTATCAAACCAAACTGTTACTGGATGGTTTCTGGCAGAAACAGATTTCCTTCTTTTTAGTGATGGCGTTTTCTCCTCTCCATTTGTAGGACGACCGCGTTTTGTTGATTTAGTTGAACCATAAGAGCGCAAGAATTCAGCCAACCCTTCAATTGTGAAATTGTGACAGCTTCATTTCCATACCTGTGCTTCCAATTTGCTCATTTACACGTTTGGATAATAACCAAGTGTTTACGACAGCTCGATCAACTAAATGATAAAAGATACTAAAATACCACTTTTTATTTTGTATACCTATTTTGCACTTTCCAATCAAGCTATCTAAGGAATCAACTCCCCCATGTGTTTCTTACATGTGTTTTTTTTTTCCATAAGGATATCATCCATCTAATAAGATAGATCCTCATCAGAGTTATCAATATTATATAAGTTTCTAAAAAGTATATCAGACTCTATCGTGGGATCCAAATCTCTATCTTCGTTTTCTTCACTACCACTTGACAAAGCATTCCAACATTTTTTCTGTTAATATTTCCTTTTTTCCATTAACGTCAGTAAAATAAATTGTATACATCGTTTAGGTTTGGTATAAACTATAATAAATAGAAATTAAGTAATTTAAAATCCCATTAAATCTCAAATTCAACCATATTATGCACTTATTCAGCTATGAGTACTACGCGTGGAAATTGTAAATATATTGTTTGTTTTTGATCGTACCTTACTTAACCTATCGTGTAATTAACTATGTAATGAAATAAAATCAAATACACAATTGCTCTGTTAGTACCAATTTTTTTTAACATGGAAAAAAAAACTATTTTGATGAATTTTGTTACTTTAGTTGGACGTTTTCTGCTTCGAACTTATATTTTTGAAACAAAAACACATTTCTCAAAATAGAACTTCTATTGCTATCTATTGGCAATTTTAAGAGTTAAAAACTTAAATCGATAGTTTATCTTACTTTATGCATGTTGTTGCCGTTTGGAAACATTGGAGTTGGTATTTAAGAAGGAAATGTATTGCTGAATGGCTACACTCTGCACTCTAGGGTTAATCAGTTCTCTCTCAGCTGTTTTATAAAGGTAGTTATTTATTTTTAACTTTAAGGGTGCACAGCCTAGTAACAAAAACTAAATGCCAGGAATTTAAAAAACAAAAGGTATGATTTTGAATTGGCTTAAAATATTTCATAGCTAATTATTTAAAATTAAAGCTTATATATGTGTGGGCGTGTATGTATATATGTATAACACATCGAACAATAACTCCCGAGACTAACCCAGAGATGGCGCTCGTAGTAAACCAGTAACCAGGTCTTTCTAGAGTACTAACCTTTGCTTGAAACGTGTCAAAATTTTAAGTCGATCGGACCAGGAAAAAGGTTTTTTGAAGTGAAGTGAAAAAGGTTTTTTCCAAGTGGGTGCCGCGATTGCTTTCGATGGAACAAAAACAGCAACGAGTCGATGATTCAGAAAGCTGTTTAACGCTATTTACTCGCAACAAAAAAGATTTCTTGCGAAAAGAAAAAAAAATTTGGGGGAAGAAAAAAAAAAGATTTGGAAAAGCGTTGGAACGATTGTATCACCCTAAAAGGTGATTAACAAAAGGTGTTATGTTGATGAATAAAAAAAAATTTTGCAAAAAAAATGTTGTTTTCAAAATTAGACTCGGGAGTTATTGATTGATGTGTTATATATATATGCTTGCAAATATGTATGTATACAACTCTTTTTTTTACTTGAATTTTCTGTTCTAGAACGAATCTCAAAACATTTTTTTTTAAAATTCTAATTTTGACAGTGTAATCAGAAAACAGTCGGCTTATACCCATATATGTGTGAGTGACTTGGTCTATGCATGGCTTGTTTACTTTGTATTCTGGAGTTAAGGGGAAAAAAGGATTTTTATTATCACCTTTTCCCTTCATTTCGCTGTACTTCATCTTGAACACAGCATTTCGTCATTCAGCCTTAAATACTTGTAAGAAAAATTTTTTTGCCAGCATGCGTCAAAAGAGGAAGTTTCGTAGTTCAAAAATCAGCTGTGTGTTCCGAAATTATATATCTATCAAATGCAATTGGTGGCGAAGGTTTTAACAACATGCAAACGACTGACATCGAAGAATTGATGCTAGAAAGTCCATTGGATGAGGACGATTTGATTCAATTTATGACAATTTTTGATAATAAAGAGGTCGATAATGACGAAGTCGAAGGTGAAGCCCAGCTATTAACAGCTGATTTAATTCGCGAGGGCTTGAAATTTAATATAAGTATGGAACATTTTCTTTCTCTCGTTATCTTGACATAGAGCGTGCATTTAAATTTCAACGTAATCTTAAGTTTTACGTAGCAGGATATCAAGAATTATTTAAGCAACTTGAGAAACCAAAAAAGAAGCCGCTAATAACAGACTTTATGCCCACTCACTCACTCACTCACTCACTCACTCACTCACTCTCTCTCTCTCTCTCTCTCTCTCTCACACACACACACACCAGTGGCCGTTATTAACAAATGAAAATCTTCATTTGAATCAAAGTCGACAGTTGTGTTAGACATATCTGACACATCTACTGATGATAGCATTTCGATCCAAACGGTAATAAATGTGCCCGCTTGTTATCCAGGAGTGATGAATAGATTTTAGTAGTTTTAATCCTAATTTCAATTTGAATTTTTAATTTGTTGTATGTACATATAGAGTGAGTTTTCACTGTACACTAATTTTAATTTTTTTTGTAATGAAAATGAGTTAGAGTTTTTTCATCAAACACTATTTTTTAAGGTTGTGGAACATATCTCCAAATTTTTCATATTCACAAAAAATTTTTTTGCATGATTTTCTAAGGAACCGTGTAAAAAAGAGTTGGGTATATATATCTGTATGCGTGTGTGTGTTAGGGAGTTATAAAACAGGTCCCACTTGGGTTATAGTGTCTGTAGTGTGCGCAAGAAATAATAGATATAAATAGCTCATACAAAAATTTATTTTGTAATTAAAAGCAAATTCATAAGACCTCTGACTCATGAAGTTTGAAGCCTCTGTTTGTGGCATCGTAGACCCCAACCGGATGATCCGATTTTAATGTCGTTTGTTTTGTTTAATCGGGATGGCTCTTAACTATATGTTTGATGATATTCTCTTCATGCGTTTTAACAAGTGTAAAGCAACGCATGTAACAAGTGTAAAACAGTTTTAATAAGCCCCACAATAATTTATGTGAAGTGGTCTTGTTAGAGTTACAAAATAAAACTACTTTTAAAAACCAAGACAATTTGCAGAGCGAAGAGGATTTTCAGCTAATAAGGGGGAAATAAAGGATTGGACTGCAAATATTTGACAGTTTGATGAATAATATAAAAAAAAAAAACCAATCTTATATTTGTATGTATCAAATTAAGTTTTTTTGTGTTGGAAACATTTTTTAGTTCATGATTTTATTATATTTATTATGTATTATATTTAATAAACTGAAATATTCAGACATGTAAAAATCCACATATTCAATATAATTTATGTTATAAAATCTTATTTATTAACCGCATCAATCACAACTTGATACTCTGAGAATTCAGTTTTTAAATATGTCTGATTTATGTACAATTTATTTATTTTTGAGATTCTGCTTAACGCGGTAAGAATTCGTTTAATTTGTATTAATGCTGAATTTCTTATAAGGCGGTTTCCATGTAACGAGGCGGTGGTTTCTATATGACGCAGTATAAATTAATACGATTTGTCTCATTTCTATGTTTCTCATAACGCGGTTTCCATAGAATGTTTTTCATGGCTTGAATTAATTCTGAGTTTCTTTTAACAAAGTTTCCATGTCACGCGTGTTATCTCCTGTGCTTAAAGCACGCCTGTAGAGGGCTTTTTTTTTTGTAAAGGGCTGAGTATTGGATGTCATACGATCCCCTCAGAGCAGAGCAGATCAGACTAATTCTCCGAGTGGAGCGGTGGTAAGAGAATTGATACTCGAGATAGTTGTGAATCGCCGGATGATAAGAGTGCCAACTGTAAACTGCACTGATCACCAATGTAGCGCAAAAGGAACTGTGTTGAATGAATACATTAAGTTGTTATTATTATTAACAAGTATGTCTGATCTCATATGAATTTTAAGGGAAAGTAAATAGCTAAGTAAGCTACAGTAAGTTAGGTGAAAGTATTCAGCTAAGTAAGCTACCTTAAAGAGAAACAAAGCGACATGATTTATGACTTCTAAAGTAATAATAAGAAGTAATATTATGAAGAGTGAAAAAGAATAGTTTAGAGAAAAGGTGGAAAATAAGGAGAACCTTAAGTAAAGGTTAAAGTTGTAAGTTTAGTTTTTGTGAGTGCGTGAAATGAAAATTTTTAAATACGCAGTACGTATTAATCGCATTATAAGAACACTACCACAACCGGACGTTGTTGCAAAAATAAAGCATTATTTATTTACTAGCTATATTTGAAAACTTTTTGCTCAACATCTGGACCACAAACCTTTTTGGTCTGTTTTACATCGCAAAGTCTTTCCAAAAAAGGAAGAAGTTACTCTTTCCTTTCTTTGGTGATTCCATAATGCATAGGCTACTTAATCTTTGGTAGATGATTCAATATCCTTAATTGCTTCATCTGACAATGATCAAATAAGTAATTTAAAATATATTCAATGGTCATTTCTGACATTTAAAATTCCAGAAAATTTGGCTCCAATCAATTTTATAATGTTGGGCTGGATTTGCCTCAAGCTCTGTTTCACTAGCAGTTGATATTTCTTCATCCTCTGTTAGTACTTTCAGTGCATCAGGTTGATATTTCTGAATCATGTATGGATAATGTGTTACTTCAGTAAGAAAATTTTAAATTCAAATAAACGTTTTATTTATCAAAATACGTAGTATTTTTGTGAACACACTCTTGCCAATGCCAAACACTCTTGTGGTCTCGGTAGCCTGGTGGTCATGGTCGCGGACTCGAGGGCGGCGGATTGCGTCGAGTCGTGAGTTTGAGTCTTGATGCCACAAAAGGAACCACCGTGTAGACGGAGCTGATGCACGTTAAATCTATCGGGGCTCAAAGTCCTCCCAAGGCGTGGTGTGGAAGTTAGGAGGAAGTGCTAGCTCAATTGTTGTCCTGGTCACTTAATTGAGGTTCAAAATTGCGAGGTCCGTTGTCAATAGCCCTCGTGTTGCTTCTAGTGCAACTTTAATAAAACCAAACGAATCGAATGCTAAAATCATGGTTTTTAAACATATAACTAACTATTTTATCAATCGGGTCACAAATGATAAGATATCCAACATTTCATTACATGATCTAATAAAAAATTATTCTACAGAAATATATCTGCTTTTATAAATTTCAAATGCAAATTAATTTTGATTTGAAAGATCATTTTTCATATATTTACATTAATAGCTACTATAAAAGTTGCATAAGCCTCTTCAGATGGCAAAACTTTTTTTAAAAATATTTTTTTCTGGCATTTTCTTTTCCGACTAAAATTTATAAAAGCAACTGGTACTGGAATCAACCTGATAAAATATTGCAGTAAATTAACTTGTTTGATGTTCTGAGAAAATCTTCAACATCCACATGCATTACATAGAAAACTTAAAGTGGTTTATTTTTTAATCTGTGTTTATAAAATTTCTATCAAACTGATAAAATTTTGCTATTTTCTATACACAAGCGAGGATGAATATAAGGAAAACTTTATTATTTTTGACAGAAGTTTGCTTCCGAAGAAAACATTTCTTTATATTGAGTTGGTTATAATCAATACACACATTTCTTAAGTGTTTAATAATTAAAATTTATGAGAACTTTTGAAAATGAAAGGCTCACTTAAAACTGAATCAATAATTTCTAATTAATTCATTAAACTTACTTTCTTGCTAGTTTTATTCCGCACACAAACCAAAGATGTTGCTGCAGGGTTCTCTCCCTTATTTGATATATCTACTGCAAACAAGAATGCTGCAACATGAAAAAATGCTAATACAACAGATAAATGCGTACATGCCGAGATGAATAAATTCAAAGAACATCTTGAGTTTAAATGCCTTAAGAGTCATAAGAAATATGAGGAACACATTGAAGAACTATTTTTGGAATATTAAATTTAGAATCCCTCTGAATAAATATAAATTTTTGAAATTTATAATAAACTATAAAAATTCCTGCTCTATAAATTCAAAGAAAAGTACACTTTCTCTTAAGTTTATTTGCGTTTTAAAAAACAATTCAAAACAATGCATACCCAGCCATGCACATATAATATCCAGAATGAACTACACCGCTAGTGGACACTGAAACCCAACATTGGTGATATTTAGTCAAAGATCGACTAGCTTGTACCTCACAAGTTAATATATATATATATATATGTTTTGAGCATTATTTCTATATATTGAAATGGAACTTACTTTCCCACACATTATATAATTATATGCATCTAAACCCTTGTAATTTCTTATTTTTTATCTAATGTACAAGAATTCTCTTTCCACTAGGTAGATATGAATGTCTCCCAATTGGATTGGAGGATATAATTTGAAGAAATACATGGTTATTCTTTACCTGATCGAATGGATCAGGAAGTTTGTTCCCATTATACGTCAATTTTTCTTCACACCGAATCTACAAATCATATAAATCTGGAAATTTTTAATACATACTTTTAAAATACTTTTAAAATTTTTTTTAATTCGACAATTGTTTGCGAATTAGCGTAAAATTTAACAAAATATATATGATAAAAAGCATTTTTTATAGAATGTTTGATACATAGAAACAATTCGGGATACAAGTACATTAGTTATTCTTAATTAACAAATAACGACATAAAGCATTTTCCAGGAACACTTATGCTTACTTTTCCTTTGATAAATAAGAATAAATAAGAAATCAAATATATACTAATACAGCAATTATATTCCTATTTAGCACATCACAAGAAAAAAGCAAATATATTGCTAAACAAGATTGCTCCCCTTAAATATTACATTGGTAGCCAAAAATCGTAATAAGCAAGCAATTATGTTAACCTTTCCAATAGTGATCTAAAAAATATAAAGTATTTTAGAATAAATAAATAAATAAAAATTGTAAAAGGTCTGAAACCTGAGATCTATACAACACCTTATATCCTAGAGTTTAAAAAAAGTTTCAAAAATTTGAGTTAAAAGTGAGTAAATTTAGTTGAATTCTGTTGATTTTCTATTAATCAATATTCGACCGGAAAAAGGGAGGATTTGCGTCGGGTTTCGGTTCATTGTTGTTGTTGATAAAGTCGAACTCATTTATTGAATGTAAATGAAAGAAAATAATTTTGCGAATGTCATGTTTTCTTAGCTTGACATTCGGATATTGTTTAAAAGATCATGAGGAGAAGAATTCTTTTTCTTGTTTATTTTGTTCGAAAATGCATAAAATCGCTCTTTGTCTTAAAAGAGAAAATAAAAAAACGGAGACTTTGAAATCTTCTAAAACTGATAATATGGTAACAAAACATGTCTCTGAAGTTAATACTATAGCACCAAATAATGTCAGCGTCGAACAATATAAAATTAAAAGTACAGTTTACAATCATGTGAACAATGGAGAAAACAGAATATTAATTCATACTTTTGGATCAAAGGTTCCAACTCAAATAAAATGTGCTCGAATGCAAGTGAAAATAAGAGATATTCTTGATAAGGATGAGATAAAAATAGAAGCTTTAGAAATTAATAAAGTATCGAGTGCTCCCTTGGAATTTACTCCTATTGATATAATTAACGAGTTAAAAATTGAAGGAATTAGTTTGTGTGATATTGATTACGATGTTTTAGGAAGGAAAGTATTTCTTTACTTATTAGAGTAGATCATTATTTTAACATCGTAAGCGGGAAAGTTAAACGTTTTTATCCGAAATTAGTTACAATCGAAAGTAAATTTGGATGGCTTTTAATGGGAGAAATAGAAAGGGGAAACTACTCGGATAGAAATGTAACTTCTGCAACGTTATCAATATCTTTTTGTAAATGGTTCTAGTAAAGTAAATGTATGGAAACTAGACACAATAGACATTCGAGATATCGTTGAAGTGCAGTCAAGAAAGGAAATGGAAGCTGTAGCTTTAAATCAATTTAAGGAAACTGGTATTGTAAGTAATGAGGATAGATATGAAGTTCATTTGCCATGGATCGCTGACCATATAGTTTCAAATTTCAATGAAGACATCTGCAAAGAACGTTTGAAATCAACTACTAAGAAATTGCTTCAGAAAAATCAGTTTGATAATTATGAAGCTGTGTTTAATCAATGGATCGAAGAGGAAGTCATTGAAGACGTTCCTTTCAATGAAATTGAGAAGAGTCATTATATACCGCACAGAGGAGTACTTAAAGAATTATCTACAGCGAAAATTCGCCCCGTATTTGACGCTAGTTGTCGAGATCGGAACTCAGTTGTCCTTAAACAATTGCTTAGAAAAAGGTCCAAACCTTCTAGAACTCTCATCTTACCGAGATTCCAAAAAGAAAAAATAGGCGTTGTGTCTGACATAAAAAAGACATTTATTCAGATATCTATATTCCAGGCCGATTGTGAACTCTCAAGATTCCTTTGGTGGAATAACATTGAGGAGAAAAATATCAAAACCTTTAGATATAAGCGTTTGGTATTTGGTTAATATTGTAGTCCCTTCATATTAAGAGCTGTTTTCAATCATCATGTGTGGATTTTTTAGAAACTGTTTCCAAATCAATGAAATCATTTTACGTTGACGATTGTGTCACTTCAATTTCTAATGAAAATACCTAACATAGATTCATTAAAGAGTCAAAGCACATATTGGCTACTGCCTGCTTTGACTTAAGAGGGTGGGAGCGTAGGTTATTGAACATTGGTCAGGATCCATCTGAACCAACTCCTGCTTTAGAACTATTGTAGAATAAAGAAAAAAATAACATTTTCTGTGACACAGAGGTATTTAAATGCTCATCCCTTGACTTAAAAAAAACCGCTTTGGGTATAATTCATAATTTTTTTATCCCCTTGGTATCTTAATTCCGGCAGTATTGATTCCTAAGTTGCTCATCCAAATTAGTTGGATCTTGAAATTTGGATGGGACACAGTTCTGTCTGATGACTATCAGAGAGAATTTTCTTTTTGGTTACATGATGTAGATTGTTTATTAAATGTGAAAATTTCTAGGAGCTTAAATATTGGCAAAATTCATGGACTGAGTTTACATGATTTTTTTTTTTTGTGATGTGCCCAAAAAGGCTTATATTGCTGTGATATTTCTCCGAAAAATGGAAAAGGATATTATTTTGCTGTCCTTTGTTTGTGCGAAAAGTCGAGTCGCACACCTTCGTAAAACTACTATTCCAAGATTTGAACTATTAACTTGTTGTATAGGAGCACGTTGTTCAGCTATTGTGATAAAAGCATTAGATTTAAAAAATATTCCAATTTTCTATTGGAGTGCCTCTTCAACAGCACTTTATTGGATTGAAGGTAATGAAACTCGAGGGGTGGTGAAGAACATAATACAAGAAATTAAGTCATTAACATGCAATGGAACCTAGAAGCATCCCAAGAAACTGAAATGCAGCAGATCTACCACCCCGAAGATCTTTTATAATTTCATTGGTCAAATACAGATGGTAGAAGGGGCCAGACAGGGTAAAAAGAGTTGAAGAATAGCCCAAATCCGAAGTTGTTTTGAACGACGAAGAAACTCAGAGGAAAGGGGAAAACTGTTGTTTCCCCTTTGAAAGTTACAAAAGATAAATGAAATATTTTTCTAGCTATTTTAAGATTGTGCGAATGACATCATGGATTTTTCTATTTATAAGAAATTGTTAACAACCGCAAGAAAAAAAAAATGACCGGAAGTTTGACTGCACACGAAATCGACAGCTGAAAAGAAGTTGATGAAAATTGTTCAAGATGAGAATCATTTAATGAAGAAGATAATTTGAGGGGTCTTCTGACTTATATAGATCAAAATGGATTATATAGACCAGAAATCAAAATCATTAGAAGGGAGGCTTTAGATGTCCCATTGTCTTACCTTCGAAAGATGAACTTGTGCAACGACTAATATTCGTCCATCACTTGCTGCTTAGTTGTACCGGTGTACAATTTATACTGACATACCTAAGGCAAAGCTTTTGGATAGTAAGAGGAAGGAAAATCACCCAAAGAGTTTCATCCAAATATATACTATGCAAGAAATACACAGGCAGAGCGATAGACTTTACCATCTACTACTCTTCCTAAAGATAGAAATCGAGTTGCGTCTGCTTTGAAGTCACGGGTATTGAGGTTCCTGGCCTGCTTTAATTAAAAACGACGAAGAAAGCTTGGCTCTTGATTTTTACATGTGCCGTGTGTTTCTCAAGGTATTTAGAACTTTTCATGAGAGCTTAAATTGATATTTTTATCTTTCTCATTATCTGTAAAAAAAATGTTGATTTTTGTATTAAAAATTTTCATACACGAATACTTAGACATGGCACCACGGGTCAGAGGTGAAACAGATAACGAGCTTGAGTACGGATTAGAAGATTCCAAGATCCAATCATGACTGGTTCGGAACTATACTCACAGAGTTAACGAATTTTATTTATATTTAAATAGTCAGAATTTTTTTTTCTGCTGCCTTTAAATTTTTAATAATTTAAATCAATTTGAGCACAGAAATACATTGCATGGCTTAAATGCATAATTATTTTTTATTAGGAGTTTGCATAACTTCTATGTCCCGAATGTTACAAAAATTTGCCGAATTTTATAAATTTAAATTTCAAGTTGAAGGTTTAAAGTTTGAGAAGATTTAAAGTATTTTTCTGCAGGATTATTATTTTATTAGAGAAAGTGTTTTCAATGATTACGCTTTTAGCTTATATATTCCTTATTATTGAAATGATTATCAATTATCGTAAGGAAATTTCCTTCGATATTAGAAAAGGTATTATTTCGTATCAGAAAATGTCACCCAAAGTAACGCTGCTCGATCATTTCGAATATTACATAAAGTGGCAGATGTTTATTATCTTAATATTATGCCTTATTGACTTATGTAACTTCGCAAAACAAACAAACAAAACAACAACAAAAAAAAAGATTCAGCCTGTGAATTTAAATCCACTACTCATTTAAATCCATCACAATTGAAAAATGTCACTAATATATTTTGATTAGTCTGAGCAGTGGAAAATGTATTACGATATCTCCAAGTACAAGAAAAAAGAGAAATCTTTGAATAAAGTTTGCAATTTCTAATTTGAGACGGAAAAAATAGAAAGGAAGTACTTTTCAGTGATGAAAGTTTGCTTAACAAATTTTCTACAGAACGAATAAGGTACGTAATTCGTCCTATAAACGAAAGAAGCAATCTAAGAATAAAACAAGGTTGTAAATATGCTTTCCCCTTAAATGTTTAAGCATTTATGTAGAAAAAAAGTTCAGTGTATAGAGTTTAGTTCAAAAATATTGTATGAAAACAAAAAGTACCATACAAGGGTAAGGTTTTAAATAGACTTTGATTTCGAACTCAGTTGAAACATTATACACAAAACAAGTGATTTTAAACTACACCTGAATTGGAAAAAAAGCAAGATGATTTATATTGTGTGATAGAAATCCAGTCAAAATTCAGTTGAATATTTGAGGATGGAAGTAAATGCTCAAAAGGAAATTAAATCAATACAAATGTGATGATTTTTTTGAGATGCATTATGCCACGTAAAAAAGAATTGTAGATAATTAACTTGCAGCATTAATAGCCTACAAATATGAATGTATTGTTAACAAGTAATAAAAAAAATATCTTCTTCAAATACGATTGATCGCTTATTTTTGTCATTTCGTGTCTGTTAACGCTTGCATTCGCTATCACCGTGCCACCTGTAAGTGAGGAGTTTGGTAACTGTGATTCTAACCGTAACTGAGAGAAGAGCGGGAAGCGCTCATCGCGTGTAATACGAGTAAGTGTAAGACGAGCTATCTGTGAAGGCACTATGTGCAGGTGTCTTTTGTGAATTATTAAAGAGATATTTAATACAGTCCACTAAATGAGTGTTTATTGTGCAAATGACCTATGGAACTTTAATATTGTGTAGTGAAAGATTCATGTGGTCCGAATCGCCGGAGAGCAAGTACCGGTATGAAACAAAAGTTTCTAAGTGCTATATTGTGTATAGTGAATAGAAGTGAGTGATATTCTTCAGTTTGTGATACGGATTAAGAGTTATATTGTGATATTCTTCTATGGATTAAAGTGCCACATCAGTGCAGAAGTGACCGCACTAAAACAAAACATCGATCCTGTGTTTGAGGTGAGAGAAATTGCTCTATTGTGTTTTCTTTGCTGAAATTTTAAAAAAAAAAAAACCATGTCTATAATTAGATAGTTAAAAAAAGACGAGTTAACCCTCGTGGCTGAGGAATTAGGTTTGATAATTCCTGATGGAGCAAAAGTTGTTGACTTAAGAACTATTATTGAAAATTGTGATTTGTATATTAATGACATTGAATTCGTTCAAAATATCGTTGATTATGTTATTGAGGAAAAGAACTCAATTAAGGAAAGAAAAATAATGAAATTAGAATCAGAGAAAATTAAACTGGCTCAGTTAGAAAAGGAATTACAATTAGAAAACCTTAAAAAAGAAACTCGTCAAGATAGGTTAACTGATATAGATACCTCAAACAGAAGCACTGAAAATCTAATTAAAAGTGTAAAAACTTTAACGATTTCTGTGCCTACTCGAGTAGAATCTTATAATCTTTTCTTCCAATCAATAGAAAAAGCATTTAAAACAAAAAAAAAATGTGCCGGAAGAATTAAAAGCGGAAATACTATTAAATATATTAGGAGAAAAGGTATCAAATTTAATGGTTTATATGAAAGAGGAGGATATCAATAATTATGAAAAACTTAAATCTGTAATATTAAAAGAATACCACCCCACCCCGCAAGAGAGTTTAAATCAATTTCGCAATGCGCAAAAATTACCCAATGAAAATTTTGTACAATTCGCGTCAAGGTTATCTGCTAATTTTGAATATTATTGTCAATTGCGAAAAGTAAGCGATTTTAAATCGTTATGTGAATTGATTGTTTCGGATAAAATATTTAGTGACCTTGATAAAGAACTGAAAACGCACATAGCAATAAAAGAGGGTGAAAGGTATTTTAAACCGCAACAACTTGCGAGAGAAATTGATATTTATCTTTCTTCCAGAGAGAAATCTAAATATGAGTCATCAATGAATGGAAGTAAAAGATATCCAATAATAAATAAAACAAAAAATCCTTATAATTCAGGGTATCAGAAAGGGAATCCAAAAGTGTTTATTTCAGAAATAAAAAACTAAAAATGTGTTATGCGTAAATATGAGAAGCATGCGTTATATTTGTGTCCGCGATTTAGGATGCTGTCAGTTCAAGATCGCATTGAAATACTTAAAATAAATAATCTGTGCTTTAAATGTTTTGCTTCAGAATGTTATGTTAAGGGGGGTCACTTCACGCAAATCGGTCAAAAAATCGATTTTTCAATTTTTTTTGAAAAAGAAACTACAAATCTTTCTGCGTCAAATGCAATTTAAATTTTTGTTCTAAGTAAATTAGAAGTATTTTAAATATTTTTTTAAAAAGTTGTTTACATGTGTCAAGACCCAAAACAGCTGATTGACACACCCACTTTTAAACCAAAACATATTATACATGCTTCTTTCCAGCCTTATCAAATTATTTTAAATTCATGAAAACAATTTTCGTCGATCAGCAACTTGTTGAGGAAAGAATTGAAGTGAATAGTAATAGCAGTTTGTTTACATTTCAACGTTTGTTATCGAATGTAACGTGCTATTTTAGACTCGCTTAATGTAGACAAATTGTTCTTTTCGAAAACTTTTTTCATTTATATTTTTCATTATGTCTCGGTTTAATGTTCAAACATTTAAGAAATAGAAATTTGAGAGAGATGTTTTTTTTATTAAATAAAAGTTCTTTTGAAGATATATAAGCTTCATATAAATAAAATGTTTATAAATATGGTAAGTATGCTGGTATGGTAAGTATCAACGTTAAGTAAGTATGCTGTTGAGTATGAAGCTTTTTGTAAACTGTTCTGATAAATTGAAGGAAATAATTGACATATCTGTTTTCTTATTGCTTAAAATTACGTATGTTATGCATAAAATGTAAAAAACATGGTATCCATATTAATCTTGGTCGTCAAATCCAAGGTTTGGCTACAGAACTATTTATATGTTGTGACAGTTGTGGTTTCGAACAACCAGTTCTGAATATTAGAGTCACTCAGAGTGTAACTAATAAAGGATATACTAATGTGCATGAAGTTAATACGAAACTTTCATATGCTATGAGATCAATTGGGAAAGGGTATGCTGCTGCGAAATGGTTTTGCGGAGTGATGAATTTACCTCCCATTACTAAGCGCTTTTATGAGTTATCCCACTTATTAAATGATGCGATAGAGGAAGTCACAAAAGCTTCTATGGCAATAGCTGCTAACAAAATATTTAAAAATGATGGAAGTCCAAATGTACCTGGGGCTACTGATGGCACCTGGCAAAAGGAGGGCTTGTTTCACTAAATGGTGTCGTGACAACAGTTAGTGTCGAAACTGGAAAGATTGTTGATGTCAAAGTATTTTCCAGATATTCGTGCAATTTGAGGAATGGAAATGCACACAGAGAGAAATTACTTTGGAAATAGTTCTCCACTATTTCCAAAGTAATATTTCGCAAATTACTTTGGAAATAGTGGAGAACTGGAAGTTGAAGGGGCACTCTGGATCTTCAATCACTCAGAGTCATTGCACAAGCTGCGATATACTCAGTATTTCAGTCTTTGCCCCACTGGTGACGACAAGTGGTGTGCATATAATAGGTCCAGAATTAAAGGAAAACAATACAAACACAAACATAACGTACCTGATGTTATTATAAATTGTATTAAACAATAGTTAGAGATTTTCAAGTCCTGAACTACTTTCTAGATGCCTACATGGCAAAATTCAAAATTTAAATATCATCATCTGGTACATAATCCCAATAAATATATATGGAATTATGAACTTTAAAAACTGGAAAGTATGAAACAATATCTCTATTTAATCAACGATTCATTACAAAATTAAAAGTTTTAAGTTTATTAAATGTTCAACCTGGATTTTATACATGTCGAGCATTACAAGAAGCAGATCATGTTCACATAAAGAAAGCAAAAAAGGCAGTTTTACAAAGAACCAATAAAGCTAGAATCAAAAACAGACTATTAAAATGTAGACAAAAAGATGATCTAGCAGATGACCTAAGCAATTCAAGCTTTGGTATTGATACCTATTAGTGAATGGTAAGTTTGTACTTTAAATTGCATTATCTCAAAACTGTAAATTTCAACACAAAAGGAACATTTTGAAAAAAACCTACTCATCTTATAGCTTTGAAATTTGGTGCATGTATTACTAGTACATAAAAAAATATTTTAATGAGAGCTTTTGTCAAAAAAAGTTTTCAAAAAAATTTGAGAGGTTGAAATGTACACAAATTTTCTTTGTTTTTTAACTTTTCACATGTAAAAACACATAATAATTTTTTTAAAAAAAACTAATCAAAATTTCAAAAAAAGCTCTCATTAAAATAATAACAACTAATCAATAAATGAACACAAAAAAATTGGTAACTCTACAACCAGTCAATTTTTTAAAAATGTTCCTTAAAATTGGTCATTTTTAACATTACAGAGAAAGGGAAAAGGCTGCGTGAAGTGACCCCCTTAAAAGATGTTCGAGTAGAAATTGCTTTTGTGGAAAACCACATCATAAAATGATTCATTTTTCGAGAAACGTCGACAACCCTAAAATAGAAATAAAAAAATCTCAAAAAACGTCTGCCCGTGAAGGTCAAAATGAAGAATTTATGAATGTTTCCCCCCCTTCCTGCGAACTCAATGAAAATATTGTAGTTAGCAGTTTTGCAAAGAGCAAAACAAAAAATGTTTTATTGAGTACTGTTAGAGTTTTGATTAAAAATAAAAATGAAGTTTGGGAAGAAGCCAGGTGTCTGTTACATGTTGGAAGTCAAACATGTTTAATAAGTTCAGAGTGCGCTAATCGTTTGGAACTGAAAAAAGAAAAAATAAATACTTTGATCTCGTGTTTAAATGATTCTACAATGAATGTGAGTGGATGCGTTAAAACTACTATAGCGAATAAAAACAAAAGTTTTCACAAAGAATTAAAAATGTTAATAGTTCGGAAAATTACTGATTTAATTCCCCAAACAATACTTGATGTTAATGTTGAAATTTCAGATTCAATTCCGTTAGCTGATTACAATTTTAATGTCCCAGGAAAAGTAGATATTTTATTAGGAGCAGAAATTTTTTATGAACTATTGAGGCCTAGACAAATATATACGCAAAATTCACGGTTGCTCTTACAAAATACAGTGTTTGGTTATGTGGCTAGCGGTAGTGTAGATCAAGTTAGTGACACTCAGGTTCATTGCGGATTAATCCGAGAAGAGGATTTAAATATAACGTTAAGGAAATTTTGGGAGATAGAAAGTGTCGAATCAGAAATATATAAAAGTAATGAACACGCGATTTGTGAGGAACATTTTGTTCGTACACATCGGAGAAATGAGGAAGGGAAGTATATTGTCACAATGCCCCTTAAAGAGGATCCTTCGTGTTTAGGAAATTCAAAGGACATTGCTCTCAAAAGACTCAAATCGCTGTGGGCTCGTTTATCCAGAGACACTGAATATTTAACGTTATACAAAAGCTTCATGAGTGAATATTTGAAACTTGGCCACATGAGAGAAGTGGTGGAAGAAGGAGAACCCGATGTAGTGTACTATGCCACACATCATGGAGTGTTAAGACCCGAGAATACAAGTGCAAAATTGCGCGTTGTATTTAACTGTTCCACATTGACCACTAATGGTAATTCGTTGAACTCGTTACAGTACAATGGTGGAGTCATCCAAGATGACTTATTTTCGATAATGATAGGGTTTAGAAAGCATGTGTATGCTTTGACAGCTGACGTGAAGATGATGTATCGAATGATACTCATAGAACCCAGTCAACACAAACTTCAAAGAATTTTGTGGAGTGAAACGCCCAATGAGTCACCTAAAACTTATGAGTTAGTTACAGTTACTTATGGAACTGTGAGTGCTCCTTATCTGTCAATGAGGACTTTGAAACAATTATCCATTGATGAAGAGAATAATTTTCCCATTGCATCACCTGTGTTACATGATAATTTTTACATGGATGATGTACTATGTGGAACTCAAACCTTAGAGGAGGCTCAAGAGTTGCAAAAACAACTTATAGTAATTATGCAAAAAGCTGGAATGCAACTTCATAAATGGTGCACAAACCATCCAGAACTATCACCAAGTGTCGATGGAAATTATAATTTCTCAAATCCAAGTGAAACCAAAACCTTAGGAGTGTCCTGGAAACCAGTGGAAGACTGTTTTTCTTTTCGAGTCAAAGTGGAGCTTGGGACTTCATACACAAAAAGGAGTGTGCTGTCTACTATTGCAAGATTATTTGATCCTTTGGGACTGCTTGGTCCAATTGTATCTAAGGCTAAAATATTCATGCAGAAACTATGGCGCTTAAAAATTGATTGGACTGACACACTTCCAACTGCAGAGTATCAAGAATGGCATAACTTTTTGGTTATGTTAGAAAACATCAATAACATTGATATTGAGAGACGAATTGTGATTGAAAAAGCTACCCAGATAGAAATCCATGGTTTCTCTGATGCTTCAGAACGTTGCTATGGAGCAGTGATTTATTGCAAGTCTTTCAGCTCTACTGGTGAAACTATGGTTAGATTGGTGACTAGCAAATCTAGAGTATCACCGGTGAAAAGCCTTACAATCCCAAGGCTGGAATTGTGTGCTGCAGTCTTACTATCAAAGTTAGTGAATAGAGTCCTTGCTGCAATGAAACTGGAAACAACAGTATTCTTATGGAGTGATTCCATGATAGTGCTTTCATGGATCCAAAAGGATCCAATGGATCTTAAAACATTTGTACAGAACAGAGTTGCCATCATTCAAGAGAACACATCCATAAACCAGTGGGGTCATGTGTCATCTGAACAGAACCCAGCAGATATCCTTTCACGGGGAGTGGACCCTGATAAATTGATCAACAACAGAATGTGGTTCAATGGTCCCACGTTTCTACATAACAGTGTTTATCCTAAGCAAACAATCTCTGTGTCCAAAGAATGTGAGGAATTGAAAGCAGAACTTAAAAACTGTCAGTGTTACGAGTTTAAAGAAAAATTATCTGCTTTTAATGTGACTGTTAATAATTTTATTCATAGTATACTTAATTTGAGTAATAATTATATAACTGTTCTTCGTATTTTTAGTTATGTTTTCAGGTTCATAAATAATATACAAAATTCTTTGTATAGAGTATCTGGGCCACTTGAAGTAAATGAACTGAATCAT
>BMAW01005694.1:0-41769 GCA_019974015.1 Nephila pilipes | reverse complement strand
ACAGCCCCCTTTAATGGAAATGTACCCAATATAGATATGTTTTATTAAAGGATAGATGTTGTGCTGTACTCCAAAAGAGACTTTTAAAAGTAAAATGTATGTACACTGAGTCACAATGAAGAGCAATTCTTATGTCCTTTAGAAAAAAAGAAGATTTAAGACATCTTTCTACTTGGAATAACAATTTATTCCAGCAACAAATTTAAATTTGATTTTAAAAGAAAAAATATCAGAAATAAAAATTGCTTAACTTAAAATTAAGTTAAATTCATGTTACAAAAACACATGTAAATAAAAAATTACAAAAGATTTTTTTTTTTCCAAAAATTAAAAGTTAGAGTACTTTGACTTTTATGATCATTTTTAATCTAGATGACCTTGAATTCATTACATTTTAATGATAAAAGATGATATTCCCCACTACTACTCATTAAGTATTTTTTTTAAGATCCTTATTTTTTATGTCATATTTCTCAAGTAATCTCCAGAAGTACTCAACAAAATTAAAATCACAAGACTGGGGAAGCATTTTGAACATTTTAAAATAGTCACTCCAATACAATTCAAGCATCATGTTTCAGATCAGTATCTTGCTGCAGTGAATGTAATCTCTCAAGTCCTTATTTAGAGATGCTTTGATGTAGATTACATTTGAAAAATTCAGATAACTATATTTATTTACAATTACTAAATTGTCTTCAACTGCTGATATGCAATATCAAAACATAATGAAACCACAGCCATGCCTTATAGTTCCTTTCAAGTTCTGCATTTGTTTTCCTCCAAACTTTTTGGAGTTAATCTGATTCTTGATTATTAAATTATCTCTTTATTTGAAGAACTCTTTTGGTACTACTTTTTACTTTATTCTGCAAAGTCAAGTCTCTTCCTGCAATTAATTTTATTATGAACAGTTTTTGTTGCATATTCTGACTATAATATATGATGCATTGCTGGTAAGTCATGTATCAGGATTGCATGACATACCTAAATTATTTTCTTCATTAGCTTTCCATTTTTGAGAAATAATCTTTAGATTTTTTTTTTTTTTTTTTGCAGAACATTCCCCAATTATTTTACAGATTTTCTAAACAGACTAGATCAAGCCAGGAAAACTCAGTCTCCTCATTCAACTGGTGGCCTGCAGAGATGGGCCATCTGAACAAAAATGTACATTTTTATTGTATGCAGAAGTTCCATAGAACATTCTACCATAAGTCGTTCACATCACATCTCTTAACTATGGGAGTATCTTGGTACACTGACTTAACCATCATCACAATTTTCTTCTACATTTTTATTCAGATACAATTACAAAGTTGAGATCATTTTAAAAATTGAGCAGATCGTCTTGCGCGAGTGATACACAGTGTATACCTAACCAACAAACCTACTAAAGAGCACAAAAGTGTTTGACTAGATCAGGGAGGGGATGCGACTTGTAGATCTTGCGAAATAAGAGCAAGTCCAACTGCAGAGAGCCTAATATATTTAACCCAAGAATATATGGTTCCAGACAAACTGACAAATCTACATCTTTTGCCCACTAATAATTTTGCACTAGCATTGTGTATTAACTGCAAGAGAGTTTATTAAAATTATGTTTTGTACAAATGCATTTATTTCAATGAAACAATTTCTGTTCATACATAACAGAAAATTCTTGATTCCTCTAATAGGGTTCAGGAAGATTAGTTTCCTGAACCCCATTAGAGAAATCAACTCAATCAATTTCTTTCTCAACTCAAGAGATTAAAGGAGTAGTAATTTTTAATGTGAGATTTTGAATTGGCAATAAAAAGAGGCAAAATTAAAAAGGTAATAAATCAAATTCATTGCAAAAACACACATGTATAAATATAACAGGTCATGCAAGAATAAAATGTAATTTAAAAGCAGTCAGAAGTCTTAAGGGTTGGGCAGTCTTGGACTAGATTATACTCCCTAAAGTTTAATAATTAAATCCTGTATGTCTTGGGAAGGTTCATTTCCTTGTGATGCTAATGGTAAATTACAGATTCATTTATTATCCAACTTGAGAGTATACCTCTCCAAACTACCATAATATAGAAAATATCTCAAATATCAGTATTTAACCTATTTTTAGAGCATTTGAGGTTTCAGAACACTTTCACTATACTCTTGTGATATAAGTTTTTCATAGTAGATAAGAAAATAAGATTCAAAATTTAACAAAAAATTAAGATGCCATTAATATTTCATTCTTTTTTGAGTTTAATTCTACTGCAGTATGTGATATTCAGCAAAAAATACATGCCTAATATCCATTTGATGAATTAATTTTACATTTGAAGAATGGGATGGATACTTAATATTGTGACTAAGTGTACTTTTATCCTTTTAATACATATATAAGACAAATAATTTGCTCGATTACAAAGAATATTGTATAACGGTGCAATCTACAATTATGGTGATTTTAGGGCTACTGAATATAATATACAACAGATGATAAAACATTTTATAATCTTTTTTGGAATGAATTCACATTTATTTTTAAAATAATGATAGCTTTAAAACTAACACATTTTATTCTAATCAAAAATCAAAAGTATTATCGAAACATCTTTCAATGAATTCCGACCCTTTAGAGTATTTTTAAATATTTTACAAACCAAATTAGGACGATTTGGTATGCTTATTGCATTCTTCACATTATCTGCATCCGAATCTTTTGACATTTTCAGTGTTTCAGAAAACAAAATTAACTGAATATAAATTTAAATAAGGAGATTGAATTGAGACAAAATTTTGAGTGGTTGCATACACTAGATCGTCACCATGTTTTTACAAAACAAACTTTAATATTTAAATAAAATTATGGTTACTCAAACCACCAAATCAACATCATTTTAAAAGGAAAAATAGTTCCAATTTCATTAAACGGGTTGCAGTTAACTTTTTTATAAAATATGAAAAAAGTATTAATGACAAATATTTTTATAGCAAATTTAATCATACTTTAAATTTACATTAAATAAATGTCACATCTTTCACTCAAATAAAATGCATTTTTATAGCAATTGTGAAATTTTTTCACATGATTTTGAAACCTTGATTTAGAATTAGTAGGTCCGGGTATTTTCTCTTAAGCTTTTATAACGTCTGGAGACAGATAAATCCTAAAATAGTAGGGATTTTTCAATCGGAGAAAAAGGGATTTCGATAGGTAGATTCCGAGATCAACATTCAATCGGACAGGAGGAATCCCGGGACAACATCCATCATGAACGCTTATGACTGAATTAAGAGATGAAAACAATTGAGAAGAACTTCTCATCTCATCGTGCAAGAACATCCTGAAGGAAGCAGAAATGAAGTTGAGAAAATGGATTCAGCAACGATTCCTCCTTGATGTCATGGCCGCGGTAGCCTAGCAGATATGGCAGCGGACTCGTGGCCGGTGGTTTTCGTCGAGTCATAGGTTCGAACTTTGATACCACTGAAGAGCCACCGTGTAGCCAGGGTTGATGCACATTTAATCTTACGGGGACCAAAGTCCTCCCTTTGGCGAGGTGTGGAAGCTAGAAGAGTGAGGTGCCAGCTCGAATGTCGTTGTTGCCTCTTGACCGAAGCTCCAAATTTTAAGATCCGTCGCCTAGTGAAACGTTAATTAAACCAAACAGAAAGAAGAATCCCAGATCACTGTAGAATTGAACAATAATCGTGCTAATGTTAGAATATTAGAGGAAAGGAATAGAATTTGAGGGGATCCTTCAGTTACAGGGGTTGAAGGTTTTTTCGAAACGTGCCAAGATCGCCAAACAGAGCAATTAACGTTCAAATGTGGTAGTCGTCCAATTGTGCTTACGTCACACACGATGAGGTAGGAAAGAGTTTTAGTAAGACTGAGTAAAAAGGCTTCCTCCGCTACATAAAAAAGTTCTATATAGTTATACCTTTTATAATAACTGTATTTTAAAAAAATGAATTATTTGTATCAGTTTCGAACCCTGCTACATAAAAAAATTATAATATATTTCTTATATTGAGAGTATTTCAAAAAAATTCACTCATTAATAATAATAAAAAAAAAAAAAAGCTCCAAATAAAGTTATATATTTAGTAATTCATCGTATTTAAAAAAAAACACATTATCTAATAAAAAAAAAGTTCCAAATACATTTTTCAAATACAATTATATATTTTGCAATTGGTCGTATTTACAAAAAAATACATTCTCTCATATATATAGAAGTTCCAAATACATTTTCCAAATTCAAAATATATTTTATAATTGACAGAATTTAAGAAAATTACATTCTCTTTCAAAAAATAAAGTTACAAATGCAATTGTATATTTTATCATTCTTAGTATTTTAAGAAATACCATCTCTTTCATATATATAATATATATGATATATATATTATATATATATAAAGGTTCCAAATGCAATTATATTTTCGTATTAATTGCATTTTTGAAAAATTAATTCTTTACATCAGATTCGAATTCTACTACAAATAAAAAAAGCTTTAAATACGATTATATCTTTTATAATTATTATATTTCTTAAAAAAATATATTTTGTACACCATTTTTAAGCTCGTTTTTCTTTTTAAAATTTTTTACAACACTCTTGGTGAATATTTTAAATGCTGTCAAGGAAATTAAATATTTAAAGAGATTTTATGTCTTAGAGATGAGGAGGTGTGTCATGCACGCGGAAAAGGATATATTTACTACATTCCATTATATATAGAACTTACAATTTTATTAATTGAAGCAGTTTATAATTATTAAAATTATGGAAACATATTATTTAATCACAATGAAAAGCCATAGAGCTTATCAATTTGTGTTCACGACCTCGAGGTACCGTAGTGTTCTTTTTCTCTCCCATGGAGTTTACTGTTTGTGGTAAACATGGGTGACGTGCCCCCAGGATACTATAGCGATATTTCGATTCTCCTTCTTGTCAACCAGTTTTACTTTTTCCATTTTTCAAACATTAACAATTTTTTTTTAATTTTTCAAACATAGTTATACCTTTTTTGCACAGCATAGCCGTATTTGGCTCTCGCGCTAAACTTCACCAACTTTCGCTTATCAATTTGTGAGAATAGTAACAAAAAATATAGACTGAATTTCTACAAGTGAAATTTTATTTTTCTCTCTTCTCCTTTGTTTTTTTTAAATCTAAAGTAATTATTACATTTATTTCATAACTGTTTCAAATATGAAATTATAATAGAAAAAAATTGAGAAAACCGATTTTATTTGAAATGTTGATTATAAGGAAAAAGAGATTCAATAAACATACTTCATTTAATTTTGAGGCATTTTAGATGAAATAATAGTACATTTCATTTCGTTCTTCTGTTTCAATACTCTATTTAATTCCTTTGAATAGAATTATATATGTATTGTAATTTTATATAAATAATCTTGTATTTCTCAACGGCATTTCTTAAGAAGATTTTGTAAAACTTTTATTATTTGGTTTCTATTTTTAGTAAATTGTTTTTTTTTTAAATTTCTTTAGATGTCAAATTTAACAAGAATGTATTTGATTAAGCATTTTGCGAAATGTCTTTAACTATTTTTAAATAATTTTATTGAGTTCTCTTTACGCTGAATTCAAGTTAGCAATATTTAAATCAATGTCATTTGATTGTAAATGCAAACTGTATAAACTATTCCTTACGGATGTCGTTGTTTAGGATTGATTCTGATTATTTTAAAAGTATTTTTTTAAAAAATAACATAGACAATACGTATTCATATTTATGTTTTCTCAATTTTTATTGTTGTAATCAAGGACATTTTTAATCATTTTATAATGATGTAAACATATTTAGAATTTCTACTTTTATTTTTTTAATTAATATATTACTGATAATTTAACTAGGAAAAAAAAAACGTTTATCTTTGTTGTAAAAGCTGATTAAATTCAAATTGGTAATAAGACTTCAAGACATTAAATTACAGCTGAAAGCACACAAATTTCGAATCAGATTTTTTTCGACATAACACATCTACTTACAAATACTTTCGCCCTTGAGGCATTACAACTCCCAGATCAAAACTGGAAGAAAAAACACTAGAAAAGTAAAAACAAATTTATAGGATTCAGTTGTTTAATTCCATTCTAATAAAGATAAAACAAAATATTTCATTTAATATTACAATGAACTAGCATTTGACTTCATAATTTCAAGTATAATTTATGTTGAAATCCAGATAGTAAACAATATTTGAATAAAATTTATGGAACTCTAATCAATAGCTTGTTTTTCTATACTGATCAAGCATAAATCCCAAAGGTTTTTTTTTCCCCCTGGAAAATAGGTTTATTATATGAATACAGCAAATTTCTATGCGTTCAAAACCTTAAGTAAGAGTTTTGATGTAATCATGACTCTATTGCAACCAAAATTGGCCACGGTAGCTAGGTAGTCATGATCGTAATCTCCTGACCTTCCAGCATTGTTTTCCTAAAATCGTGGGTTCTCTCTAGTCTAAAATTCTCTAAAGATCCAGTGAAAAGTGGGACAACTGCACTTTAAATCTGATGATACTCCAAGTTTTTGCACTGACGAGGTGTGGAAGTTTGGCGAGTGGAATTCAAGTTCAAGTGTCGTCCTCGTCACTTAACCGATGTTCAAAATAATGAGATCTATCGCCAATAGCCCAAGTGTTGATTCTTCGTGTAGCGTTAATGAAACAATCAATCAATACCACTAAAATTAGATCATTAATGAGCGCCATTGGGTTACTGTTTATTCGCAAAATCTCTTATTACTCGTAAATATCAATGAAAAATAATGAGAAAAACATACCTATAAGGGTAAAATTGGCAAATGAAAAAGAAAATAAGAAGCGACAAACTGTCTGAAAGAGATATGCGGAAATACAATTCTGTTTTCTTTAACTGTGAGTGCACTGAGAAATAAAAATTTAAATTATTAGAGTGGCTTTAGAGGCTACGATCTTTTCATAGTAAAATAGGCAAATCTAAATTTATATTATAGATTTGAGAACATTGTTTGTGCTTGGTTTTTCTACAGTTGTAAAAACATTACTTTTGTCCTCAGAACGAAGACCGCGTACTTTATTGTAGGGCGAAGAACTTGTTTATAAAGTAGGACTATTATTTAATGATAGTAGGAAAAATTTGCCCATTAGCAATAAGCTAAGAGATGGATTTTACCCCCAAATCTTTCTTGTATATATTTAATGTGTTTCAAATAGATTAGTTTATCATCTAAATGAAAGTCGAGGTAATGAACCACAACGATATAGATTCGATGAAGATATTCAAAATTTATCTCTAAATCGAATAAACATTTATAAAAAATACATCTAGATTTCATAAAGATTTCTTCAAATTAATCGCAGTTCTTGAATCTGAGAACCCATTCTTTGGAGATATCAAATTTATTCATTTTTCTCATTGCCTAATTCAATAGTTGCTAAACCGTGCACCACATCATCGCAGGGTCTTCACAGGAAATCCACATATTTTTTTTATCTCTTACTTAGAATTAATCCTAGTTTTATAAGTGATAAGTAGCAGGTGGAAACCAAAGTTTATAAAGGCTTCCGGAGATTGATGAGTTGGGAATTACTGGAATAGTTTAAAATTGTCTTTAGGCAAAACTGCCCATTCGTTGGAATCCTTTCTTGAATCAGTTAGGGTGGATGCACTTCGCGCTAACCTCTCCTCCATACAAAACTCCTCTGATTACCTATCCATAGCCATCTTCGCCGAAAATAAACTAAATTGTCTCTCAAACTTCATGTTCCCTGATATCAACGTCAGTAATAACATTTCAGTTGACCTGATTAAAATCATCGAAGAAGCCAGATTAAAATTCTCCATTCTCAAACATCAAGAAATGAAAGATGACCTCAACCAATTTACAAATTTATGCCAATCATGGGGTATTCAAAACCCTGCCACCCAAACTCCCTTTGTTCTCGCAAAACCACGACAGAGAAAAAACTCCTTACCTGGTGAGACCAGCAAAAAACAAAAATTAGAAGCTACCACCTGCCAAAACAAATTCAGTGTTCTCTATATTGAGGACCCTCCCGAGGAACTCCAAATTGATGAACCACTGCCTCCATCTCCAACTCCAGAAAAAACCACTACCAAACCAAAAAAGAAACAAGGCCCTAGTAAAAAACCAGCTTCTCTTGCAAACAAACAACCTCCAGCTCCAACTCCAGTCATAACAGCCGCCCAGATCGCCCAACCTAGTACCTCCACAGCTACTTCTTCGATCCGAACCATTCCAAATCAACAAATGTTGCCTAAACCACTCACAGCCCCTCCTATTACTATAGATAACGTAGTCAACTCCTCAGCCTTACTCCGTGAACTCCAAACCATCACAAGTATCAAATTATCGGCCAAACTCATTGGAACAAGCCTTAAAATTTTCCCTCAGACCCCAGCAGCCTATATCACCATACGAAGATACGTTGAACAACACAACCTATCCGCATATACCTACCAACTACCTGAGGACAAATGCATGAAGGTTGTCTTGAGGGGCATGCCTGTCGACATGCCGAAACAGGAAATCGTTCACGAACTTAACCTCTTAAACTACAAAATCATTGAATGCTACGCCATGACAAACCGTAAGACTGGACACCCTATGCCCCTATTCCTAATTACTCTACCAAAATCAGAAGAAAACAAAGGCATCTTCAACATCACTGAGCTATGCTCAATGAAAATTAAAATAGAAGCGCCCAAGAAGAAAACCAGTCCCCCTCAATGCTACCGCTGCCAGGGATTCTTCCATAACTCCGTCCACTGTTACCGCCCTCCAAGATGTCTCAAATGCGCAGGCGATCACCTCACTAAAGCTTGTCAAAAAACTGTCGATCAACCACCACAGTGCTGTCTCTGCGGTGACGCCCACCCTGCAAACTACCAAGGTTGTCCTAAAAACCCAAGAAACAAACCCATAACAGAAAAAGAAGAAAAAACCACTTCAGTCCAACCTGCACCCGCCCCGACGGTTAACGTTTGGGAAGAAAGACTTAAACAACAGGCAGCACAACTACAAAGTCAAACAAGCAAACCTCAACCATCCACCGCAGTTCCTGTCATCATCACCCCACCGCAAACCTCCACACAGACACCACTGATCCAAACTTCAAACCTAGCTTCTTTATCAGCCCAAATGCAAAATCCACAAGTTGTTGAAATGTTCTCCACTATCAAGCAGTTCATAGCAATATCCTCATCAAATATATCAAAGGCAGACAGGTTTATGGCTTGCTGCACCCTTCTAGGTCTAGATTTCACCTTCTAATGTTCCACCCAAATAGAAATTTCCATTATCTCAAAATTATCTCCTGGAACGCTGATGGTCTCCACGCAAGATTCCAGGAGCTAGCTACATTCATAGATGACAATAGCCCAGATATCATATGCATTCAAGAAACCTTCCTTAGACCCTGCGACAACCTCAGCCACCCCAACTACACAGTTCATAGAACAGACCGCCTTACTCACAAAGGAGGAGGGACAGCTACTCTCATCAAAAACTCAATCTCTCACCATAGCATCAAAATCTTCACCTCAAGTTTTGAAAATACCACTATCAACGTCGAATTAAATAACAACAATAATCTCACCATATGTAATATTTATAGAATCCCGAATGGCAGAGCCCCCATTAATTATATAGAAGACCTCAAGAAAGTATTCCGAAACAGGGCAAATTGTCTTATCATCGGAGACTTCAACTCCAAACACCATTCCTGGAGCCCATCATCCCGAGACGATATTGCTGGTAGACAATTATTCAACTTCATAACCTCCACAAATATTAATATCTTTGCTCCAAACCAACCCACCAGGATCTCCTCTTGCCCAAGATACAAAAATGCCACCCTTGATTTCTGCATAGGAACTGGTATCAACGACATTGCCGCAATAGCCATACCCGACCTTACGAGCGACCATAACCCGGTTCATTTCACTGTAAGCCTCCAAGATTTCACCCCTTCAGCTCCAATCACCTACAACTTCACAAACTGGAATAAATATCAGCTCATCATCCACGACAATATCCCAGGAAACCCGAAAATAGAAAATACTGAAGAAATTGATAATTCAATCAACCTTCTCACCACCACCATCAATAGTGCAATTAAGCAAGCTAGTAAATGCAAAGTTATCTCCTCCTCACCCTCCACTATTCCACCTCACCTACGTGAGAAAATAAAAGAAAAAAATCGACAAAGAAAATTGTGGCAAGACACAAGATTCCCCCCATACCGCACTACATTAAACAAAATGCAAAGAGAGATCAAAAAAGAACTTAACCTCATCAGAGAAAATAGATTAAATTCCACCCTTCTCACTGCAAATGCCGAAGACAACTCACTCTACAAACTCATCAAGTACCACCAATCCAAGCCTACCATCATCCCTCCTCTCAATAGTGACCAAGGACCAGTCTACAATACCATCGACAAAGCTAACCTCTTCGCTGACACCCTCGAAGACTCCTTCCAAGTCAACGATGAACCCGAAAATGAACGGCACACCATTATGGTGGAAGACACAGTAAACCGATTCCTCAACACTCCACACGACGCCAACAACCCTCCTCTCACCTCTCCCAACGAAGTCATGGAAATCATCCTCAAACTAGGTATTAAAAAAGCTCCGGGACCAGACAAAATCAAAAACTTTGCACTAAAATCCCTTACTCTCAACTCCATCACCTATCTCACTAAAATCTTCAATAGATGTATTCAATTAAATCATTTTCCTCAAGCCTGGAAACATGCTGTCATCACCATGATTCCGAAGCCAGGAAAAGACCTTCAAGATCCTAACAACTACCGACCTATCAGCCTCATCTCTACAATAGCAAAAATTTTTGAAAAAATCATCCTTAAACGTTTACAGTACTTCTCCGACATCTACAATATCATCCCTCCACATCAACATGGCTTCCGAGAGAAGACCTCAACCTGTCATCAACTACTTAGAGTAGTAAATTTCGTAAAATCCAATTCCAAAAATAAAATCATCTCAGGTGGTCTATTCCTTGATGTACAGAAAGCGTTCGATCGCATCTGGCACAAGGGACTGATTTTCCGACTCATCCAACTCAACTTTCCTACTTATCTCATTCAACTTATAAATAGCTATTTATCAAGCAGAACATTTCAAGTTAAACCTCATCACCAGCTCTCTAAAATATGTCATATATCTGCAGGAACACCACAGGGAAGTTTGATCTCTCCCCAAATTTTTTCTTTATATACATATGACTTCCCCACCTCACCCTATGTTGAAATCTGCCTTTTTGCGGACGACGCGGCCATTTTAACAAAAAACAAATCTATCACTGAAATCCAATATATCCTCCAAGATTACGTCGAGATCCTAGAAGACTGGCTTTCTCTCTGGAGAATCAAAATAAATGCAAGCAAATCCCACGCCATCCTCTTCAACCACAGCAATAGACCCTACAACCCACCTCCTCCTATCAACTTCTTCGATGAATACATAGAATGGGCTGATCAAGTCACCTATCTAGGTATCCAGCTAGACCCAAAACTCACCTTTAAATATCACATCGAGTCCATCATCCAAAAAGCTTCCAGAAAATTCTATTCTCTACAACCTCTACTTGGAAAAAAGTCAAAATTATCTCTTTCAAACAAGCTCTTAATCCACAAAACCTACATCCTACCAGTGATCACCTACGGCTGCCAAATCTGGGGCTGCACCGCCATCAATCATAGAAACAGAGTTCAAAGAACCCAAAACATCTTCCTCCGACACATCGCAAGAGCCCCTAGATACATGGCAATCCGATTCCTTCATACTGAACTCAAGATACCCTCCATCGCAAAAACTATCCACAAGCTCTGTGAGTCATTTCTCAATAGCATTGAAAACCACAACAACCCAACCATCAACGCCCAATCTACCATCATTCAAGAAATTAACTACTATCATCGCCTTGCATCAATCCAAAATCTGACCTTTTAAAGAAACCTACGACAAACCGAAACTTGACCCACTTCCCCACCTCGATCAGCTGTTCGAATAGCTGATCAAAAACTTTCTCTCTTACCGTTTCTCCCTTCTTCTCTCTCCCTCTCCACCCTGCCACGGTAAGGGGTCTTCTCTCTTCATTTCAATTCGTTATTTGCAAGGGGAGTAGAGCTCCTCTCCTCAGGAAGGAACGTGACTTATATTGAGTATAACTCCACGGGCTTTAACTCTCATTTTAAATTAATATTGAGGTGAGACAGAACTTTGGTTTTCAGTTTGCCCAGAAGTTAATCAAAATTGAAAAAATAATGAATTGCCAGAAGTAAAGTAAAGTTAAACGAGTCAATGCTTAGTTATTAATTTTACAATTAACATTAAAAGTTATAATAACTAAGTGAATCAGTAAAATTTTAAAAAATTTAAAAATTAAATTCTAATTAAGTTATTAGATATTGAGAATCTGAGAAGTCCATTTTATTTGCAGAATGGACATTAAGGTATAGTCAGAGGCTGGATGACGATTGAGAAAGAGAAGATTCTTGAAGGTGGTTCCTTTTATCTTAAAAGTTTTAAATTTTAAATAAATGCTACTTGATTAATTACTGTTAGAGGCTACTAGTGGCGTTGGTAGAAGTATCTTGACTGTTCCTCAAGTGTCTGGTTAAGAAGAAATTGAAGTTTGTTCTGAATGAGAGAGGAGCGTTCTATTGGATGCCATGGTGCGCTCCTATTGGCTTTGTGATGCTTCTGTCATTTTAGCAGATTTGCAAGAACGGTGTAGAAAAATGATGATGATGAGAAATGAGAATTAACTCAAGTAGTATTTCACGCTGGTCTGTGCAGAAGTCGTGTACTGATTGGAGTACTATTTCATTGCCCGAATACGTTCTGTTGGTGGAGATATCGATTTTATTGCTAGTTTGTTAAGTTTCTGATGAATCTGTTTGATGGTTAAGAAATTTAATATTCTGATATCAGCAGTGCGTATGTACCCAGTGTGCTTTTACTATAGTTCGCAGGATGCTGGATTAAGAGCTTAGGATATCCATATAGTAGGTGCAGCGTCGACGTAGGAGGCAGTCAGGATAGGTCTAGTATCAGTGAATAGATAGCATCTGTTGGTTCTATTTAATGTAGAGTCTCTCATGAGAAGGGAAAATTTACGGCATGCTTTATATTGCTGCTAATTAGTATTACGTGTTGTTTGAAAGTGAGTTTCATCTAACGTAACACCGAGGTATTTTGGTGGACCCGACCAGGGAGCCTTTATTGTTTCAGGACATATGCATGTTCTAATGTTCTATTATTTATTAAAGAAGACGGGCCTCTTGCCTGGAAACATTCAGGCTACTCCAGCTGAGACCATAATTTAAGTCTTTGAGGTGGTTGTTTAGTGCTCTGGCACGTTGTTTTTTGGGAAGAGTGACGTGCTAGTATCGTAGTGTCATCTGCGCACACGCAGAGAGTTGTCGTCTGCGATTTTAGATGTCGTTCAGAAGTAGTTGAAGAGGGTCGAGAAAATCTCCCAGGTGACTCCTGCTGCGATATTTCGGTGAAGAGTAGGTTCCATTGATGACAAGAGATACATTTCGATTTTCAAAT
Organism: Nephila pilipes; assembly: GCA_019974015.1. Taxonomy (NCBI): domain Eukaryota; kingdom Metazoa; phylum Arthropoda; class Arachnida; order Araneae; family Nephilidae; genus Nephila; species Nephila pilipes. The sequence continues at coordinate 28,159 of BMAW01005694.1, read as the reverse complement.
GAAGATTTGATACTTGATTAGATGAGGGGTGTTAATTTTTATTTAGTTTATAAAGTAGACCAGTATGCCAGACCCGGTCGAATGCTTTTAATATCAAGGAAAACTGCACCTGTGAGTTGTCCTTTGAGAATCCAGTTTTAACTGTTCCACCACTCTGAGAGGGTGATGTAGAGCTCTGGGAATCCATGCTGTTCATGGATCAGGATGTCATTTCACTATGAATTGCTCAGTCTATTGTGATCAATCTTTTTCGTGCGATTTTGCTTTAACACCGTGAGAGGAGGGACTATAGGTCTGTAGTTTCGTGCTTTAGTTGATCTTTCCAGGCTCCGGATCGGTATGATTGTCAGTTTCCAGGAATCCGGAAAGTGACCGATGTTGGTATTTGAATGATATTTCTGACTGGTAGATGCAGAGATATGGAAGATTTTTAATCATTTTGTTTGTGATACATCCTAATACCTGGTGCTTTATTACTTTAGACTTTTGATGTAATTTGCGATTTCTAGAAGCAAGTGGTGGAGAGGTGGGGGGAGTTTTCAGTTTCTTTTATTCATGAAGAATTCGTGAACGACGTGTTTTCACTTCGGCTATCAGTTTGTACAGAATTTAGATCGTTTATGTTTAAACTGACTCTGAAGTGAGTCAGCGAGTGTTCTCAGGATTTGTCGTGTCACTCGGGCGATACCAGTTGGCCGTTTAGGCGCGAAACAGGGTCTTCTTTCTGAGTGCTTTGCATTACTCCATAGAGTGCCGTTTCTCATTCTAGATTTTCAAGTAGTTTCTTCCCAATCTTTTGTTTGTGTAAGTGCACTTTATCTTATTTCTCTGTTTTGAACGTTTAAATTTTGTTTATCAGCAGGAATCTGTGAACTGCCAAAGTTTTTTGGTTTTGTTCCTTTCTCGAAAAGGTTTCTAAGCTCTCCAACTAATGTCTGTTTGTTTGTCTGATTGGCTTGAGCGTTTTGGTGTGCACTTAAAATGTGTGTGTTAGCTATTGCTACTTATTCATATCTCTCCTGGCAGCTGGGGAGTGTAAAAAGTGTTGATGGTTGTGTCAAGGAGTGTTTTTCATACACCCAGTTGGTATGGAGTCTCGGCGAAGGAAGCTTAAACTTCTCTTGAGAAGCAAAGGAATGAGAACTGGGCATGATCGCTACTTAACCCGGTAGCGAGGTATCTGAAGGCCTTCCCCCAGCAGACCTCACACTCCTTCCCTACTCCTGTCTTTTTCCTCCTCACCTGGCTAGGGTGAGCCCCGTCACCCCCTCCCATCGGCAGTTCCCTCCTCTCACTCACTTATGTCTCCTGAGCGAGAGCGGAGCGCTTGCTCCTCTCACCCACGGCAGACCCCACCCGCCTGTTTCTTACCAATCTATCGCTCATCCCACTACACTCATAAGTCACCTAAGACTATCAACTCTCTTTACTAACAACTCAAAAATTTTACTCTACAAAATCTATTAATCTTCCATAGTCTTCTAATGCATGCTCCATTAGATAAAGAAAGAGTTCTACGCCACTGTGAACTTTAAAAATGTAACCTACCTGATGACCTGCTCATTCCTCATTGTTACAGAGGGAAGTCTAGAATATTGGATACTTCTTCCTTAGAAGAAAAATTGTGAGCGACTAGAAGCAGTTTGTTAATATTGCTTACCCCTTCCTGATTGACAGTTCTAAGTGTTGCTTTGACAAGGACCAGATAAGAACGTTGGTCCCTTTGCTGTGTGAAAGGAAGGTTTGCGCGGTTCAGCCTGTAGCAACACATTTTCTCCTTTTTCTGCGAAAGTTCTCTTGAAAGCCGCTTGCGTAATTAAATGTCCGTTTTCAATTCAAGAAATGTCTGAAATATATTCTCCGGGTAGAATACAATGTTCTTCCTGTGATTTCCTAGTATCCTTCTTAGTACCATTATATAGAATTTTCTTGCAGTAAATTATTCTATTCATATGCACACTGGGAAAACTATATATTTCCTTTGTAATTTATAGAAGGTAGTGCACAGTATGTTGATGTACTATAATTATCAAACTATATTATATACCTCATTTCCATAATTTATACATAGACATCTGAATTACTTATTTATACGCACAAAAATTCTTTCAATCGTTATTTTGATGTGTAACATCATTTTTTAGCAACCTAAAAGTCTGAATAAATTAGTAATACTTTTTGAACAATGAAGGAAAATGTTCAATTCCTTAAAAGTTATATTTCATATTTGCTGGGAGCTTTATATATATATATTAAAATGAATTTTGAATTAATATTCTTGGTAATGTTTTAATTTTCATTGAGTTTAATAATTTCTGTAAATGAAAACTGGGATAAACTATGACATGCAATGAAATGCGGCTATTGTATGAATATTCACTAGTGTAATTTTTTATGAAGGAAACTTAACTATCCCACAGCAATATATCTTTGAAATATTTATAGTGAGTTTAAACTTTACTCTGTATATATTATAAACACATGCATTTTGCCAAATGAAGTTTATTTCCTTTAGTCAAAGATTAAAATATTCAAAACATGTTTAAAATGTATTAGATGATCACATATTTCAATCTCTATCTTTATAAACACATTAAAATTTGTAAGCGTTATAAATTATTTTGTATGTATCTAATAATTTATAATCAATACTTAAATGTTGAAATCTTTATTTGAATAATATTGAAGTTCTCAAGAAATGTACAATATTATAACCTTCGAAAATTTAGATAAATATTTAGTCTTTATAATCAGGTTGAATTGAAAAGAAAAGAAAATATAGCCTCTTTAGATTGTTATGACAATTTCAATAAAATACGATTTTCTCAAATCAGGGTGATTGATTAAAAGTTTTATTAACGTCGCACTAAAAAAAGCAATACAAGGATCATTGTGACAGGCCTCCTGTAATTTTGAACCTCGGTCATGTGACGAGGATGACACCTGAGTCGGTAACTACACTTTTCTACTACCACCACGCCAATGGAAGGACTTTGGAGCCTGACAGATAGAACGTGATCAGTCTCGACCCACCACAGCGGTCTTCAATGGCATCAACTCAATGATGAACTGTTTTGAAATTGTTTAATTTCTGAAATCAAAATAAATATCTGTGAAGTGCACACACATTTATACGTCTATAAAGAGCAAATGTACATTAAATATATGTTTGTTTGATTCTTTACAAGCATCGATTGTCTAAAATCAAATATGATATATTTCTAAAAAAAATTAGTTGTTCTTTTTTGACAATTATATTACTGATGCATTAGTAATGGCTTTATCAAATAATAATTGAAAAAAAAGATGTATATTATTCTTAAGAAAGTCTTATTTTCTTCTTCAAAATGAGTAAAGTAATTGATAAATATATTTTTCCACATAAAAAGTTCCCATTCGATTGATTGAATCGTTTATTTTTCATAGTATGACTTCAATAACATTAGCATGTTTTGGTGTGTGTTTGCACAGAAAAATATTGCATAAATTTAAGAGTTATTGATTCCAGGAGTTTTAGGATAAAAGAAAAATGAAAAGTAATAATAAAAAAAATAAGTAAAGGCAGAAAACACGATTTTGAATTCAGTTCTTAGGGTAACATTTAATCACGAAGTGTAATAATATTAAAAGAGAACCTGAAACTATTGAAAATCGGGTAGAAACGTTCCTGAGATCCCCTTATTAGAATTATCTCCATAAAAATTCTTCTGAAATATATAATAAACATTTATTTAATAAAATTAAATAGTTGAAGGACTTGGAAACAAAAACATTTTAAACTAAAGAAATAGAAACAATTTACATCTATGCAAAACATATACTTAGTGTAGCTTATTAATCTGTCATTTTGATGTTTTACGAAATGCTTTATATTTCTAGCTCTACTAAAAAAACCAAAACTGTTTTGTCAGCTTTTCAACCCTGAAATTTTTATGGCTTCAAACAAATTAATTTTTTAAAAGCTACATTTTTAATGAAAATATGGTTGCAGAACTGTTTTACTCTGATTCATCGTTGAGAAAAGATAGCTTTTAATGAACTTTGAAAAGTTTCTCTACGAACTCGACTGAAACACTACTTGTCAAAAAATTTTTTTAATCATAAACATAGATTTGAAAATTTAAGGTTTTATGGAGGTATAGTGTGGCACCAATGACAACTTTGTAAGGAAGGAATTGATAAGAATTGATGTATAATCATACGGAAATTGAGAATGAATGCGACATTTGAGAAAGAATATTGAGAATCAGGCGGGGAATTATCTCTGTTACTAATAATACTTGAAATACTTCAAGAGATAATACTTGAAAGCAATTATCTGTTTTTCTATAAGGTTTGTTTACGACTTGTAACTTTCTTAAGAGATTGTACCCGACACTAAAATACATTGCGCATCTGAAGATTCAGATAGATAAGTTTAGAATGGTTGAACACTAAGATTTATTGACGTTTATCTGTCGTGTGAGTTTCAACTCTAATGTTTGACACGAAAAAGAAATGCTAGTTTTTCCTCAGCAGCACTTTAACAACCAAGAATGACAGTATATATTTTTAGATTTAAACTCTCAAGAAAAACGAAGTAGAATATTTTATTTCAAAGCAATTCTGTAATCGAGGATAAAGCTCGAGAAAATGTAACACCTCGGCAGAATTAAAATAAACAATGAAAGCGCACACAGAGATTGGCCTCTACTATAAATTATATATTTAGTATTCAGTTTCTCCTGAGTTCTTACATTGCTATAGATAATCATTGAATATCAATAAAAAAAAGGCTTAAAATATTTTAAAGCGATTTTATAATTGACTAAAACGAAGGAAATATATGAAGTGATATATAAACTGTGCAAACATACAAATAAACTAATGTATAACAGTACCAGGTTTTCTAAAAGTTTTTATTTTGAATTAATTTTGATCAGTTCGAATAAATTCATCCATAAAACAGTTAGCATAGTATGTAATATTTTCTAACACTCACTTCATTCAATATATGTTTAATTTTGTTACAAAAACTCCCTTTTTCCATTTTCGAGTACTCAATTAGAGTATAACTAAAAGTATTATTATTTTCCTTCTGCATAAAGTATTTTGCGAAGTAATTGAAACTTTGATAAAGATTTAATTTTTACCGCTATATGTAAAGAAATTATCAAACAGGGATGAGTTGAATGCTGTTTCAAAATATATTTCTTCCATTTTGAATAACTTATAGCATGTAAACTTAAGAGGAAACGATAATTCTCAAAATTGACAGAATACAAAGGAAAAAATCACCTTATTTTAATCTTAGGACTTTATAAATTTATGCGTAATCTTTCATAGTTCCAGCTGTATTATTTAGCGCATTATCTTTAACTATCTTCATCAGAGTGCAACCATATTATTCTTCTGACTTTAAAATTTTTGAATTTTTGTTTTTCTATTTTCACGACTGTCATGCATTTACATTTTTCAATCTCCAAATCTTTTTTTACTATCAGTATAATGTAATCGATTCATTCTACTCATACCATAAGGATTTTGATAATAATTCCTCTTTAAAATACCCAAAAATTACGTATAACTGTTTTTTTTTAATGTTTTTCTAATGTCTGATAGAATAAAAAATTGAAAGTGTAAAACACTATTAGAACCAAACACACGCACTGAATTGTGAATAAAATCGACGAAATTAAGAAAATATAACCTTCAAAATATTAAAATTTACTGTTGAGGAATTATAAAACATTAAAAAAATATAAAATAATGTTCTTAATAATTATTTTTGTAAGATGAAGTTTTTTTCTTTTTTTGAAATGATAATTTATGTGTGTCCAGGCAGACATACTATTTTCTTATAATTTTATAAAATGGCCTCAGCTCAATTTCGTAAAAAGACACCATTTTAAGGTAATAATAATACACATTCTTCCAAATTCTAGTAATGCAATGGAACATAATTTGATTATATATTGTGTTTATGTAAATTCACAAAATTGTCCATCAGTAATCCTAATATTAATAAATAATTTTAAACATTTACTTGTCTCAAACAAATTACGGATACTTACTCGTGAGTAAATTATTCTGCAATCCATTATAACTTACAAATAAATTTTAAAGAAGTTTCATAGTTTTAATTGATACGAGAAAGATTGAGCTGAACTATTTTAAGTATGGTTTTATATGCATTGGTAATATTTGTTTTTGCGACATGAAGTATGAAATTATCCTTATTTATGCAATCTATAAAGAAAATTTTAGAAGTCTATATGTTAAAACTACTAGTTAAATTTATAAAACTCTCTCGATAACATTTTTTTATACAACATGAATTTCTTCTAACACCACTAATAGAAACATAAATGAGAAGTTAAAAATTTTTATTTCAAATAACTGAGTATGTACAATGTAAACTGATTCAATTATTATTTATTCTTATCTTAAAACATTGATTTATTGCAGTTCCTTTGTAAACTCAACTTAAATCATAGAACTGCAAGCCCACAAGCTGAAAGCTCTAACTCCAGTCTCCCATTGATTTTGGCTGATGCATGTTAACATTGTCGAGGCTCAGAACTCAAGTTTGCGTAGTGTGGAAGTTTGGTCAGTGGGACCGGAGTTCAAATTGTCGTCACTTGATCGTTCTAAATTACGAGGTCCATCACAAAAAATTTTCATATTGCTTTTCGATGAAGTACGAAACAATTAATTAATCAATAACAGCTGATTTCAATTGTATGACACAACATCTATTGCTGCAAATCTTACTCCACAATAAAATTCGTGGAACTAAATATCACTTATATTTAAATAATCATTTCAGAACGGCAAAACAAAGTTACGCCAACTTTGAAGGATTTGACCAAAGGTTTTATAAATTTATTTTTATTAATGCATTATATTAACTTGACTTTTACTTATGTTCTGCATTTGATTATTTATTGAAATAGATGCATTTTGAAATTGGAATAATTTCAAAAATATGGTCACATAGTGATACATTTTCTTTTTTTTTTTTTTTTAAAAAAACTCTTCTTTTAACCTGCCTTCCCAGCGTATCACGGCAATACGCTACCTGAGTGTCTTATACGGCCCAACGTATTAATTGAGATATCTTCTGAGAAAGTTTTTGATTTTTTTAATGTTACTATAAGGTTACAATACTGCGAAATCTATATAGATAGGTTATTTGGAATATTGACCTTGGGTCATATGGGCTTGACTTCTCTCCGGCTACCAGAATAGGGGGGGTAATTCATTACATGATTACATGATTTAAAGGGTGCACTGTTTTATAGTTTGCTTTTTTTTTTTTCTTCTTGTCAGTTTCAGGAAGTTCGAAGGAGAATTCCATGGCCCTTTATGGGGTTAGGGCTTTGGTAGTAGATGTTATCAGCCGTTTTTTTTCTCTTTCAATTGTTTTTGTAGCAACAGTCATGACGAAAAGAAAGCATTTTATCTGATACCGCGAAATAACGAATGAATCTGATAGTAATGTTAGCTGAAAATAATTCAACTGTACATAGATATTAAAGTCAATATCTTGCGTAAAGTGTCAAGATATGTGACGTTGTACTATGCATTGAATTTTTTTTTTTATAAATATACCATACAGCAAAATAAGTACTTCTTTTTTCTCCCTCCGGTAGCGAAAGGGTTAATATTCTTATATCCCATAGGAATCGGAACTGGTAAAATTCAATTCGGAACTGGTAAAATGAAAATGGTACAGTTAAGGAATATTAAATATTTTTTTTAAAAAAAATTATGATAGCTAAGACAAACACCTTCAAGCATCTTATAAGTTTTCCAAATGCAAAAATATCCCCACCTCTAAATGGTTGACAAATGGAACGAAATAGATAACAACCAGGGAAATCACAGCTGTTTTTTAAAAAAACATTCACGAAAAATAATAAATTATACCCAAACTTAGTTTACTTTTGAAGAGGAAATAGCATACTCGCAATGTACAATTTTAAGACAGAAAGAGGCTGATTTTTCTAAAGTCATATCCTTAAAAAGTAGATAAATGAAGCAAAGCGCAATTACAATTAAACACTTATATTAATTTAAAAAGTATGTTCTCATAAATATAACTTACTTCCTGCTTTTTTTTTACAGTTTTTAATGCTTCAGAAAGTGTTGCAGAAATGTGATGTAATTAAAGTTAAAAGTGTGTGATGTAATTAAAATTTTAAAAAAATGTCCTACACTTTTGTTTCTCTAGATTTTCTCAGTTTTCTTCCTTAAAATATTCTCTTACCAATACGATTAATGCACAGTTTCTCCAGAGTCTGATAAAAGAAATGATATATTTGATTAAAAAAATACTTACATTGTGTTTTGTAATCAGGTTTTCTAAGATTTTCAAAGGTGTGATTTTCTTTTAAGGCTAAATAGGCATTTAAGAACCTAAATAAAATACTTTTAGAAAATCTGTAAATAGCTTTAAATTTTATCGAAAGTAGGATTATTTAATAAGCAAATGTGATTTTTTTTTTTCGCTTCTGTATACTTGAGGTCGATTGTTTTAAATTTTATTCCATCTTAGCTGCTAAAACTGGGAATAATAAATAAGAAATTTGTATAAAGCATGTAATTTGTAATTATCTTTACTTCCACTTCTTTAATCATTAAAAAAAGTTACTCGGTGGAAACATGTGGCCTAGTGGTCATGGATTCATGGCTGACAGTTTTCGTCCAGATGCTGGTTGAAGCCTTGATACTACTAAAGACCCGCCGTGTAGCCGGGGCTGACACACGTTAAATCTTAGGGGGGTTCAATGTCTTCACGTTGGCGTGGTGTGGAAGTTAGGAGAGTGGGTTGCCAGGTCAGGTGTCGTTCTCGTCACTTGATCGGGGTAAATCGCAAATAGCCCTCGTGTTGCTTCTAGAGCGATGGTAATAAAACCAAACCAAAATTCTTTTTACCTGAGTATCGTAGCAAGAATAAAAAGTGCTTATAGAAGCTTTTTTCACTTCTTTTCCGAAAAAATACATACATTACACATTAGATAAAAATAACAGTTAAAAATAAACAAGCTACTATTTGTACGATATCAACCAATATTAATGTTATATTTTTGCGTCATTTACAGAAGAGATTTTTAAAAATATCATTTTGTATATTTATCAATCAATTGCACAAACAATGGCATTTTTAATACTAAGTCCGCCATTTGTTGAGCTTAGATATCAGTTTCGTTCAGCAAACTGTTTTCGCCAATATAGAAGAAAAACTAATGATAAGATTTACTGGCAGCGTTGTTTTTTTTTAATACTTACGATTTTAAGAGCTTTAGCTTAATTTTAAAAAAGAATATGAGGTACCAACAAGAGGGAGGAGGTAACCTTATTGAAGATTACATTCATTGTCGATTGATTTTGTTAGAGGAATTCCTATCAAATTCCTTCAATTATATCTTTGTATTTTTAAGTTATTATCATTTTTAATATTATATATTACTAATTTTAATTTACTTCTGGGCAAATATATGACCCAAAATTCAGATTCTTAATAGATTTCCAGGGAGATAGGGTGTAAAAATAAAGAAAGTTAAGAACTTTTGAAATATTTGCATCTGGTCATTCTACCCTCCTTTTGCCAATGGCATGTCTTTTCTGAAAGAGATTGGCTTTCTGACCCCGCCCCAAGGAACAGCATTTTCTAAAAGCCTTCAAGCTGATTTTTCCCCTGTAAACTTCCGCTGCACTGTGTCTGGACGGCGCCAAAAAATGTTAAATGAAAGCAGACCAACGATACCACTTCCCTCAAAATGTGTGGTCAGTCTGTTGCGGCCCCTTTTAGATCATATATTAGCTTTCCCCCTTTGACGGGAGCAAGGGATTTTAAAGGGAAGTGCGATTGAAACGAAAATGGAAAGTTATTTTTTGTTAGCTCTCTTCTTTTTAAGGGAGAAAAATTAAAAGGGTATCGGTAGTTAAAATGCTCTTGGTTTTGGTGGGATTCAATGAAAGTAATTTTCACAGGATTGAGAGAGAAAGCGTGGATTCCATTGCTGTGTGCAAAAATAGGCTAGGCTTGGATAAGAAGATTTCTGTAGTTAGTTCGTAGGAGCGTCTAGAAAGCAATATGAGTGTCGATTTGGAGATTCGAAGGTCTGTGTTTCTAATGTATCAGTCAATCACAATCGTGGGAATCTTTTCTTCTTGTCAGAGGGAGTACCGAATCTGACTCGGCATTGCCAATTTGAGTGATGGTTATATTGAATGTTTGTTGATAACTAGTAAGGATGTAAAATATAGCTTCTTGGAACTTTTTATCTTTCTTATAGATTCTCAAATATTTTAGTTACCATTAAAATTTCTTCGTTTCCCGCCTTAATAGCGTAATTGAAATTGATAAAAAAAAAATTTAAATTATCTAGTATGTTTTTGTATCACTTGGTAAATATTATTTTAAAAATATTTAATGTGTATTCTTAATAAAATGTATCTATATATATTTACCAATAGATTTTAGAATGCATTCTTGTTTTGCTGTTATTTAAGAGTAAGGGAATGATATATTCTTATTTATTCTATTTTATGATAACTAATAATAAATGTTTATAAATATGTAGACAAAACTTTCTTTAAATGTGTGTGTGGACAGTTAAGACAGAGAAGAATTTTTTTTTTTTTACAAATTATCACCTGTGCGAAAAAAATTTTGTGATCTTATATAAGTATAAATTTGATTATTTATTTTAGTAGAAATTATCCCTTATTTCTTAAAAATATTCAATCTCTCAGCGATAAGTTAATAATAATTTTTCCTGAAAACTTTTACCATTTTTATACATTTCATTCGTTTTATTAATGTCGAATACTTTACTTATTATACTTAGAAGCAAAATTAAGGAGGAAGAAAGAGGGAGGTTTTTATAGAATAAAAAACCATAAATAATAAATTCTTTATTCCTCAGGTAGACTTATTAAGAATGCTTTGCTTTTCAAATGGAATTTAGTAAAAAAAATGCCATTGTTAATCAAATTTCATAAATTAATTTCTATTGAAGAATGATTTGTAATAATATTTATGAAGAAAAAATTGCCTAGAAATTTTGAACATTATTTTTTTTTTTTAAAAAAAAAAAGCGTTTTATGTATATATAAATGTATGAGAGTTTAAATTTATTGTTTCTTATAATAATAAGAGTGATTATTTTAAATTAGACATAAATAAGTACTTTGCATGCTTTTGGAAAATCATAGAAATAACTTATATATTCGACTTTATACTGATCTGGAATATGTCCAATACTTATAATTATTCATTTTTTCATGCATCTAAATTCTTAATATTTTACTGTTCCAATTTACAGAAGAAAGTGTTCCCTTTGATTCAAATCATGCAATATTCTGGAGGCAAGTTTCATTTAATGTAACTCTCACATTGTTATCTTTCAGAGCATTGTCAAGTCCAGTTCACTTTTTGCTTATTCTTTTATGGTACGTTTATAAAATATTTCATCCATAAAATGTTTCTAAAAGTTATTCTGATAATTAATATGCTACAATGCATATTTTTACTAAATAAGTATTTTGTGTGCACTTTTTATTACATTTTTTTGGCATATTAAAATATTTCTCTGTCCTTTTTAAGATTTAGAAATTTGCTGTCAATTTTAGCATTTTCGTTCCGAAAATGAAAAATTACCGTACGATAACATTTCATGATTATTGAATTTATAGATTTTCATTGCAAAAGCTACGAAAATTTTAGGTTATTGTAATCATTACTTTCATTTTTTTGGAGAGCTTATAACGAGAAATAATATATCTGATATAAATTTTGATACAACAGCTTTCTTTATTTATTTGTTATTTTCAATAAAACTTAATAATGTAACTTAATTTAGAGTAATTTTTTTAATGTTTCAGATGCATCCTTCATTAGAAAATATAAATGTACGAAAATAAAAATACGAGAATAATCTTCAGTAATCCAATAATAACGAAGGAAAAAAAACTTAATTTCAATGTTAAAGGATAAAAATTATTTATTCTAGTACTTACGGTATTGAAAATCACAATTTTTTTTTTTTTTTTTTACAATTTTAATTACTTTAATTTCGATTCGCTATTTACTACACAACTTCAATATACTTCTTCAAATTGGTAAGCATTTCTTTAAAAAAAAAAAAAATTCGGTTCATTTAAAATATCAAACAAAACTTTCAGGTAAGCAGCAAGAAGATAGCTGGAGCGCGATTAAGCCGATCTATTTACTTTTATTACATAATTAATTTACTTCTTCAAATAGGTAAGCGTTTTCTTAAAAATATTTTTCAATGGTTCATTTTAATAGCAAGAAGATGGCTGGAGCGCAGTTTAGACGACAACGCTTTTCAGAAAACAAGACCGTTTGAAAAATGGTAAACATCCAGAAAAATAGTGTATTACTACGCAGAGAGTTTTCCCCGCGGATCGTCTTGCGCACGGTTGCTACAAACTGGTTTCTCCCAAGGACAACGCCTTGGCGAGCAGCCTTCAACTAGAAATTAGCATTTGGTGGGGAAAAATCTTCAACCCCGTAAACTGAAGGATCCCCAACATTTCATATATTGCACTATAAGTAACAATATCTTCCTATCATCCTTTGCATTACAAAAACCATTGCAATGACAATAAAGTACATTATCCCTCCCCTCCTCTCTTGTTAGATTTACTTCCAGTATTCTTAACATACATGGAAGTAATTTGTTTTTCAATATTTTCTTTCCATACCTTGAAATCTTCAAAAGCGACAAATTTCTTTCTTTCCTTTTCTAAAACAATATTATGTGCTGATTCAACATGGTCATGCAGAGCCTTTATAAAAACTAATTCTTTTCTGCATTCATTACATTTTACCTGTTTACTGATACATTCCCTGCTTTGAATATTAGTCTTGCATGTCACTACAAGTTTGATGCTGTAGAAAAGGGCTTTTCACATTCAAAATATTAAACACCATTAGAATTATCCATACTTAAATTGTGCAATAATAGAGAACAATTAATAAAAAATAGAATACAATTACTCACGAAGTAACAATTTCTTTTTTCACAATATTCTGCAAGTTCTTATTAAATTAAATATATTGCTTAATAAGGTCAGAGAAATATAAAATCCTTGAAATCTTTAATTTTCACAACATACGAAAGACATCCAGAAAGAAAGAATACAATATATGAAAACACTAGAACTTTTTTCCCCCTAACATTTTATGGATATTTCATTTGACAAAATTTCAAAACAGTACACCCAACTCTTTTTACATGATTTTGAAATAACATGGTTCACCAATATACTTTTATACACAAATTTTTTGTTTCAGCATGAATCCCAAAAATATATTTTTAATTATAATTTTGACAGTGTAATTAAAAGACAGTCAGTTAATGCCCAGACATGCGTGAGTGACTTGGTCTACTTCATTGTTTGTTTACTTTATATTCTGGAGTTGCAGGGAAATTTAATAACTTTTATAAAACTGAATTTTATAACTTTTCCCTTTGTTTTGTTGTACTTCAACTCGAACACAGCATTTCTTTATTCAGCCTTAAATGCTTGTTGGAAAATTTTTTTGCCAGCATGCGTCAAAAGTGGAAGTTTCGTAATACCAAAATAAGCTGCGAGTTCTGAAATTATAACTATATCACATGCAATTAGTGGCAAAAATTTTAACAACATGCAAATGGCTGATATCGAAGAATTGATGCTAGAAATCCCATTGGATGAGGGCGATTTGATTGAATTTATGACAGTTTAGGTTAATCAAGAAGTCCATAATGATGAAGTTGAAGGTAAAATTTAGCTGTAACAGCTGATTTAATTCGCAGGGGCTTGAAATTTACTACAAGTATGGAACAGCATTTACTTTCTCATGATCCTGACATAGAGAGTGCATTAAAATTTTCAACATAATCTAAAGCTTTGTGTAGCAGGATATCAAGAATTTACTTAAGGAATCTAAAAAACAGCCACTAATAACAGACATTGTAACCATAAAATAAAAAAAAAAAAACTACAGTGACAATTGATAACAAATGAAATGCTCCATTTGAATTAAAGCTGACAGTAGTGCTAGACATATCTGACACATCTACTGATTTGATTCAGTTCATAATAAATATGTATGCATGTAATCAAATAGCAATTAATAGTTGTCAGTAATTTTATTCCTAATTTCAATTCGAATTTTTGTATGTTGCATGAACCTATAGATTAAATTTTCAATGAATACTAATTTAAATTTTTATGTAATAAAAATGAATTATTTATTTTTTTGTTTTATAAACATGTAATATGAATTTCATTACTTTTTTTTTTAGAAAAAATATTTAGATTTTTACATCATGCACGATTTTTTAAAGTTGTGGAACATATCCCCAAACTTACCTTATGTCGCATGTATCTTTTAGCACGATTTTTTTTTTTTTTTTTTTTTTACGCTTTACGAAGAAACGTATCTATAGTGTAAAAAAAAAAAGTTAGGTGTAATTACTTCCTCAAATTAAAAAGAAATGGATCCCTGTGATTTTAGAACAATAATGGCAAAATTGGAAACATAAATTACCTGATTTTGGTTTTATACTCATTCACTACTAGAAGAATAACTAATCAAATCTTACTATTAGCATAAAAAAATCAATCTGGATTCATCCAAATTCCAAGAGAAAATGCATGATTCTTTTATAAAAATGATACAGAAAAATTTTATTTCAGTTTCACCGATATAATTTTTAAAATAAAATCATGAAAATATCAATCATCTAATAATGAAAGATTAATTTTTTTATCCCTAGCTGGAAAAAAAATGGTGCTTAAAAAACAGCGGAAAAATATGTTGAGACAGTAAAAACTAAGTACTATATTTCCCCCTTTTTTTTCAGGATAATTTTCCCTGTCCCTTGACGATGCGCGCGCCTCCTGGTGAATTCAGGTTTTTATAACATAGGATTTAACTGTCGCTAGGTGCTCAGTTGATACCGGCATTTTGACTGTTTACTTGTTGCTTTTGCCGCTTATAGTTAATAATATTGTTATTACCTTTTTCACCTGCTAAATAATGGCTACTCCGGAGATTAGTGTCCCCATTAAATTGTTAAATGAATTCACAGGCAAAAAAGTAGTCGTTGATACTAAGCAAGGCGAAATTTACGAAGGGATTCTAACGAAAGATCCCATTAATGGAGGCCCAGCTGTTGAAGATAATATGAATGTGCATTTAGAAGACGTGAAGGCTACTTTTGCTAGTGGCAGTACTGCGGAACTGCAAGCCGTTTTCATTAAAGGTCACAGAGTACGTTACATTGGTCTCCCTCCTGAATCTAAAGAACTGGTGCAGCGTCTACAGAGATCATTGGCAAGACAACAATCTCGAGGACGTGGAGGCGGCGGCCGTGGGGGATTCAGGGGTCGTCGATAAACGCCATGTTTTCCACCATCTCATGTGTATCATTAAATGTGTAAGTTAATTTTGATTCAATTAATACTATTACTTACCTATTTTTCTAAAAACAGCAGCAGTTGTATTGATTGTTAATTGCTACCCTTGGGGGGGGGGATCAGTGGTTTTTTTTTGCAATCCGTAATTAGAATGCGTATTTTTAAATCATATTCATAATTTCTTGATCTTTAAACTTAAAAATCTGAAAATTAACAGGATTCAAAGATCAAATATTGAATACAAGCTTATTAAGGTCGGATCCTACTATATCTTTTAAAAAACATATATGTTGAGTAATTGCTTTTAATACGAAAAAGTTAAAAAATGCAGTTTAGCTCCACCTCTTGGCAGGATTTTGAAAATTACCGAATTAGTAAGCTTTTACGGAACAATATAAATCCTACAAAGGTCTAAAGTAAAAGAATATGAAAGTAAAAAATTTACTAACCTATGTTTCTAATAGATCCTTAATATAAAGCACTTATATGTAATGAAATCCTGGTTGAAGTATCTAAAAACATTAACATAATAAATGTTTCCTTATTTGTGCATTGTTTAACCATAATCATATCTTTATTTCGAAACCAACATCTTGTCAGTCAGTGAACATCACACTTAAAAACAAAAACCTTTTTGCAAACTACAATCTCATTACTTGAACAAAATCACACAAATTAAAATAGTTTAGGAAAAACCATGAATCTCTCTTAATGCTCTTCTGAAAAATTCTGAAATTTCCCTCTTTTTGACCTTCAACAACATTTTTATCCATCTATTGTATAATTTCTTTAATAAGATTGCATTATCGAAATTCATTAACAGAGGAAGCTTTCTTATCGCTTCTAAATTTGTTGCAAACTATTGTACGTTCACTCGCATCTTTCCTACTCGTACTAGCATACTTAGACTTGGAAGAATATCCCTTTAACCTTAGAACACCAGCGTGTTTATATGTGCTGCTATCACTAGAGATACGTAAAATTTACGTTTTCATGTAAAATTTGTTTTATTGCTTATATAACATTAATGTTGTTTTTAAATGTAATGAAAGTTATTTACCTTTTAAACTTAATGCATTAGACATAATTGAAAAATAAATTTACGTAGTAATTGGTTACTAATACAATTTTATGTCTATACATAAGAATGATAACTTATGGTTCTCACCATATATAGCTTTTTCACGTTTGCTGTAGGATGTCACTCTATACCTTCCATCAGAAAACGTTACATCAAACGTAACTTTTGTTTAAAAATGGCTATTTTGTGAAGCTGAAGTTAATATTCCAAACAAGGCATTCAGTTAATCGTAATTTAAATTATTTAGAAAACCATCCGTAACATTTGCATAACCTATCTTTTTTCAGTTACTTACTCACAAAATCATAGAAATTATTTTTTTCTGTACTGCATCAGAAATAAACAAATTAAAGCAATCAATTGATTCTTTATCAAATTGTGACTGAACCTGGTCTAGTATGAACAATATTTTTTGCGCTGGTTTTTTCTGTTTATTGATGTCATAAATTTTCGCATACCACTCATAACCATTTATAGCTTTTTTTTTAGTCAGCATTCAAAAATATAATATGCCTTTGAATATTTAGAGTCATTCTATTTTTCTTTTGAACATGAAATTCAACTTTTTTTTTTTTAATTAATCACTAAATCAGGGTCAATCTCTATTTTATCATCAGGAATGTAATCTGGATCAGCATCACTATCTTCACCAAATTAAACTTATTCACTACTTTCACTATAATCAGATTCCAAAATCAATTTTTGAATTCCTATATCTGTTGTGTCATTTGGCCATTTCTACAACACAGTATGAAATTAGAATCAAAACATTTTTATATGCATCATTAACAAAATTAAAAAAACATAGACTCTACCACCAGGAATGCGTTAAAATTATGTGTTTAAAAAGTTAGGGACATGTAAAATTTATGAGGGCAAAATTTCGCATAATACTAGCAACACGTAAAATTCACAGTTCTAGTTCTTGGATCAAAACAAATGAACCGTGAATGGAAAATTTAAACCATTTATCATGCAGCCAACTAAGTGACACCTCAAAGCACTCAAAATCAAACAAGTGTATTGGTGGAATGGAAAGGGCAGAAAAGAACCAATAAAGAAAGACTGCATGTACAATTTACTTACACTAGTGTTCTAGGATTTAGACTCCAAGTATTTTTGTTTTAAATATAATATTTTTCTGTTTATTAAATCTTTACTGGCCTCATTGACACAGAAAAAATAAAAATTTACTCCTCCCCTGGTACGCGTAATTATAAATGATATCTGAAACTTTCTGCTGACCAACACAATTGTTTGATACAAGATTTTTTTACATATGGCTATTCCAAAAGCAGAAACATAAAGGAATGTTGTGGAAGAAACTTGCATGATCATTTGTGCTGGGTTGTATAGGGAAAAACATAAAAAATATCACTAGAAAAATGAACTTCATTAAACGACACCCACTTTAATATAAATAATGGTTGGTCCAATAAATTCTCTTAGCGAATAATCATTTCCAAAGGGAAACAAAGCCCCCCCCCTGTTAATTTGCCAAAAAAAACTTTTACTCAACCGTGCACACAATATTAGCCCCAAAGCTACATGAACTTAATTTATTAATCGCGAATCAAAATTTCTAAGATTGCTTTGTATAATGGCCATGCTTAAATAGAAAACTAGGATTGCTACTTTTGGTAATTCATCACCAACAAAATCTTGTTGCCAAGGATGGTGGGGCTAAACAGCATTCCAACTATATAACATATCTTTGCTTCCTATACGAACCCATGTGGTGACCGGGTATGACAGAATAATCACACTGTAGCTCATGCATGTCATAAGAGGCGACTAAAACGGGTATCCAGCATCTGAGGCTATAGCCGGAAACCCAGCCCTGGGGATTATATCAGGGGACCTCAGGGACTTGCCTTCTTTAGATAAGTATGGGCATCATGACTCCAAGGCCCCTAGTGATCTTTTTCTTTCTCCCGGGGTTTAATGTTCTTTGGTTACACAGGTAATGCCCCCCAAGGTATCCTAGCATTCCTTCTCTATTTTCGACCCTCCTTCTTGTCAACCAATTTTTTGTCTCCCCCATTTCTTCATGTCTAGATCATAGTTAAAAAAAAATTTGTCGTACCATAACCACATCTGGCTCTTGCACCAATAAATTTTTCATTCACTCACTCACTGCTTCCTCTGCAAATTTTAAAATATAAAAATGCGTATCTTTGTTTAATAATATGTGGTATGTTTTTTTTTTTTAATACAATAACATTTATTTAGGCTCTTAAGTAGCAAATCGGGTATATTTTACTTACATTTTGATTACTGACTGCATTGTTTTATTTGGAAACATTTTAACTTTTAATATTGTTGCATGCCTATTTAATAAAAGTATTTAAATCTTTTTAATCAAATATTTTAATTGCTTACAATAATCTTTGACAATACCATTGAATTATAAGACTTTGAGAATATAGCCTGTAAACCTTGTGTGGGGTGATACATCTACATTCAGTTTTCAAAAAGTTTAAAGTCTCTTTTTCATAAAATTCTGTATTCAAAGTGGCTAAAATTCTGAAAACCTTATAGGATATTGTATTTTTAAGATTTAATGAATCATGACTTCACTAAAAAACACTTGGTATTTGCAATAAAATTTCAAATGTAATTTCCCCCTAAAGGTTTCTGTAATTTTGTCCAGTAGTGTAATAGTTCATTCCCATTTCTCTAACATTCTAATGTAGCCTTGGTAGCTAGTGGTCAAAGATGCAAACTTGTGGCTGATGTTGTTTCTATTGGGTCCTGATGTCACCAAAGACCTGTCATGTAGTGGGATTGATGCAGATTAAATTTGTGGAGGATGCCTTTTGTTAACTTGATGTGAAAATTTAGAGAAGGAATCACCAGCTCAAATGTCATCCTCGTCATTTGAATGAGGTTAAAAAATTAAAAAAATTACGAAGTTTGCCTTCAAAAGTCCCCATGTTGCTTCTAATTGTGACATTAATTAACAATTGACCTACCATTCTAGTCATATTTAGATATTCATGGTTATGGTGATTTCTTTTTTTCTCTTTACTTTTTTTCTCAATTCTTTGTGTGCATACAAGTAGTTTCATAGTTTTATAAAATTATGTTATAATTTTCGATATTTTATGAAATTTATTTTCAAAACTTAGAATGTTAATTTTTATAATTTTTCAAATGGAAGTAATGAATAATATTTTTTGTGTTAACAAATGAAGAATTTTGACTTATCAGTATAGATTGCTCTATAACTTACATGTCAGTATTTACTTAATGATATTCTAGTTTGCATTGAATACCAAATAGATATATGATGTCTATATCTTCTATTTGAATAAACTTTGATAATCAGATCTACTTTGTTTCCATACAAGATTTATTAAAGTAATCAAAGCAAGGTTTGATCATATTTTACATAAATCTTTTCACTTTAGATATAGAATGGCTTTTAGTTGATGATTTTTTAAAAAAATATGTGTTAAATAATTTCTGAAGAATAGGAAACTCCATAAGTGTATATTTATGTATATTGTGTGTGTTTTTTTCCCTATCTGCAAAAATGTTTCACTAATAATTTTAATATAATGTATTTAACTGTTTTTTTTTTTTTTTTTTTTTCTTCCTGGAGAAAATATTTATATATTTCATTTCTGTGTAGAATTCTGAATTATATATAAGCAAGGGGGGAAAATAAGCAAAATTTGTATTCCTAAACTTTTCTGGTCCCCAAATAAGGAAATGTATTAAAAATATCCCTCTGTTGGAGTGCAGTTGAGCTACCTTTGGTGATGAATAATTTTTTGGTGATAAGTCACTACATGCTGTTTTGTGTCCCTTGCAAAATTATTCAATGCATATGTATTTGTATATTTACTCTTGAGTATTTCCTAGTTTTAATTGTGATATATTTATTTTTCAGGTTCATCCATTGATTTTCCATATGCTTTTACATCCCGAACAAGTTCTTTAACGAATTGTATTTAGTTTTTATATTTCATAATTCTGAATAAACTTTTTTTTTAAATCCTAAATGTTGTTTTTCTTTAAAGTGTGTGTGGGGGGGGGATATCCCTGAGAGTTTTAGGATATAATTTGTTGCTCTGATCAATTATAACTTTTTTTTCTAGTGTGATGGGAAATTTGACAGAGCAAATCCGAGTTGGAAAACACTAGAAATTTTATCAAAAGTTTCAAATTTCAAAAATCTGTTTTTTTTTTTTTTTTTTTTATCATCATTAATCTTTGAACAAGATTGATTCATCTGTTAGTTTGCATATTAATAATTTAATTTATTTTATAAGTGAGTATTTTTAGAACTCTGACAATGGTAATCCCTTTGCAAAAAAATTCTAATTAAAATTCATAAACTGCAAATCGCTGGTGTCATTTATTTATTTTACAAAGGGTTGATATCTTTTTCTTAACATGTTTGGGGTAAAAAAAATTTTTTTTCATTATGAGTCCGCAGGAAAAGAGGAAATTATATACTTAAAAAAAAACTGATTTATGCAATTTAAAATTTATTTATATTTATTAGCTAAAAAAATGACATGTGAAAATATCATAAACAAAATTCCTGTCTTTTTTTAAAAATTAAGAAAACCATACTTGGGACAGTCTGGTCGTTTAACATTCTGGTCACAGTAGCCTAGTGGTCATGATAGCGGACTCACATCTGCCATTCTTTTCGTCAAGCCGAGGGTTCGACCCCCAATGCCAAATAAGATCCCTCCCCCCATGTAACAGGGCTGGTACACTTTAAATGTGGTCAATATCTTAAGGTGTGATGTGAACGTTTGGAGAGAGAGGTGCCAGATCGGGCATTGTCGTCTTCACTTAACTGAAGTTCAAAATAATGAGGTCTGTCGGTGATAGCCTTCGTGTTACTTCTTTGAGTGATATCAATAAACAATCTCATCACAATTTAATATACTGTTTGGGAGAAATTTGAATTTTACTTTTCAAAAATAAATCATTTTTACATTAGGCTTTAAGTGCATTTTAAAGAGCATTAAAAAATGAAGGCTTCTGTGGAGTTACTTTTTTTTTCTCCTGATTTTTGCAAGTATTTTTAAAGTTTTATTAAAGATCTGAAAACTTGCATCCGGCGCGTTAAATTGATCATAAAAATACTTTGAATAATCGGGGGGGGGGAAGTAATTCCACAGAATCCTTTTTTTTATGGTCTTTCAAATGCATATTTCTTTAAAAATGTTAATTTATTTCGCTGCTTGTAATTTGTTGAGTCAGCAAAGGAAAGAGGGGAAAGCAAAATTAAAAGTCCCATCTTAGTGCCCAAGGATACATGGTAAAGACACATCGACAAAGATTTATGATCCTTTCTGTTGAAGTCGGCCGATTTCAAGGAATTTTGTAGTAGTTGGTGATCTGATAATTCCACTTTAGAAGCTATATTTACAGTTGCGTAAGATCCGTTGAAAGTTTGTCTAGCTTGCTATACAAACATCTATGTGGTATTTCATAGTGTTTAAAAAGTAAGCTTCATATACGATTTCTTAAAAAAAAAAAAGTAATCCGGTTTTTTTATGCTATTTTTGCTGAGTATTTTAAAAAACACACTATACAAATTACTTTATTAATTATTAAAATGAACAATAGATATTTTATATACGTTATTTAGAGAGAGAGAGAAGAAATTTGCTTTAAAAAAAATTGTATTATAACTAAAGGAAAATTGTTCAAATTTTTATAATAAAATTGAATGCACATCTACATAAATTACTATTTTTTCAAAACTCCATTTGTAGGAATCGGATTAAGATATATCGAATTTTTATGATTAAATGAAGAATACAGAGAAAAAATTTATTGCATTAAAATTTTTCTGGTTCTTAGGTATGTGAACAATTTTACATGGCTAATACATGTCTCAAGAACGGAAACATTATTTTACTGCATTGAAAAATGCATGGAGTAGCCGAACGGTTATGCACGCTATTTTGTGGCTACTGATGTTTTAGTCAAACCGAGGGTTCGACGCCTATTTTCCTAGAGCCGCCACAGTGTTTCAAATTTAAAAAACAATAAATAGCTCTCATGTTTCTTCCAATTGCGGTGCTAATAAATATTCAATCCTTACAAATTTTGTTTTAAGATTTCGACCTCGAATTAGCTTTCCCCCCTCCCTCTTTTGTATAGCAACTAATGTAGAATGAAAATTATTAAATTGATATTATATGAATGAAACTCTGCTGACAAATATTAGCTACCCAAGGGGCTATTGTTTTCTATACCCTATAAATGTCGTATCTGACCACTTTTCAAAAATTAACTTGTTTTTTCTTTTTTATGTCTGCTTTCATTAGTAACGAACTTAATTTTCAAAAATACGTCATAATAAATTTCTCCTGAATTTCTTATCGGATTGAAATAAAATATATGCAATATGTGTCTGATACCTGCTTTCACCACTAATGAACTCAATTTCCAAAAATATATCGTTATAAATTTCCCCCAATTTTTTTTTATTGGATTGAAGTGAAACAAATATAAAAATTAAGTATTTTATTTACTTATCTATTTATGTATTTCTCGAAGTCGTTTTCGCCTTCGAACTGAAGTCTCACTCCCTAACGCTCTTATGAACTTATGAATGTTTCTGCGGGTACCTAGGCGGCGTAGCCGCCTTTCCAACCCGTATCTTGCAGGAAACTTCGATGATGGCAGGATAAAAATTGTATTTAGCTTGGTTGAAAGAAAAAGTTTACTTGCTTCAGTAATTTTGAAAAAAAGGGGAGAGGACCGTCAAACGGCCACCCTCCCGTTCAATGTCCGCAGCACCGCGTTCTGCATTTTGTTTGATCGGTGATGCTACCGGTCGAGCAACGGCCGGTTCTATGGGGAAGTTGGTTTTCATCTTGAGGTGGAGAAGGGGTGGTAAAGTGCTTTACTATTGGTTGTCCTGGAGATCGGCTATTTCGTTGAGGGGTGCATGCTCGGAATTGGGGTATTAATTTATAAGATTGTCTAATAAGGAGAATTAATTTGTAGATAATGTAAGATTTCATAAAAATATTAAAAAATTAAGGTGGTTCGTAGGAGTCTAATAATATCTGACGGGGTCTTTTAATTTTAGGATGTAATACGTAGTTTTCTAGATTTTGGATGTTAGCGTTATTGATATTGTTTAAGGATGCAAAGAAGTTTTTAGATAGGTCTTGGATATGTTTTTTAAAAGTTTTAATTTTAATTGCTTTTCTAATTTCGGTATTTTTCATGAACCACCGGGCTTTTGTGATCATTCTTAGTGTAGAGTTTTGAGAAGTTTCAAGAATTTTAATATTGGAATTACAGGAGAAACCCCAAACCGGGCATGCATAAGATATTACTGGACGCATAACGGAGGTGTAGAGAAGCTTTTTGTTTTCTATTGTCATTTTAGAATTCCGTCCAATTAGGGGGTATAATGCTCTTGTAAGTTTACGGAATTTTTCACGCGTTTGTAGGAAGTGTTGTTTAAAAGTGAGTCTTTTATCAAAGGTTATTCCTAGGTATTTTGTAGACTCAGACCAGGGGATTTCTGTGTTGTACATGGTGGGAGGTGGTGGGAGACTTCTTTTTTTGGTAAAAATTATTGCTGCGGACTTTTCGACATTTATTTTTATTTTCCATGTATTGTAAAAGTTTTCGAGGAGTTTGAGGTGAAGGTTGAGTGATTTAGTTACAGTTTTTGGGTTTTTGAATTTTGAGATTATTGCAGTATCGTCGGCGTAAAGGTTTATGTCTGTGAGGGAATAGTTTGGTATGTCATTTACGTAGATATTGAATAAAATTGGTCCTAGCAGAGATCCTTGTACTACTCCATTATAAAAGTTGTATTTATTAGAGAGTGAATTACCAACTCTTACCTGAAAAGATCTATTTTTTGCGTAGGAGTATAGTAGGTGGATAAGGGGGGGAGGGAAATTATTTGTAATGAGTTTGTAAATTAATCCGTCAATCCACACTCTGTCGAAGGCTTTTTGTATATCAAGGAATATGACGCCTGTGGATTGACGTTTTTCAAATCCTGACGAAATGGTTTCTGTAAGTTGTAGTAGTGGATGAATGGTGGAAAGTTGTTGAGTGAAGCCATATTGATTTGGGTTGATAAAATTATTTTCATTTGTGTGGGTTTTAAGTCTATTTAAAATAATGGATTCAGTGAGTTTACTTATTGTGGATAAAAGGGAAATGGGTCTGTAGCTATCTGGGAGGTGTGAGTTTTTTCCAGGTTTGAGTATGGGAAAGATAATTGAAGTTTTCCAGGAATTTGGGAAAAATTTGAGTTTTAGTATTTTGTTAATAAGGTACGTTAGTATTAAAATGATTTTCATAGGGAGATTTTTAAGCATTTTGTTAGTAATTTCATCTTTGCCAGGTGCCTTTTTAGGATTTGTTTTTTTAATGTAATTGATGATTTCATCTGGGCAAGCTGGTTCGATGAAGGTGTTAGTTGGGGAAAGGAAAAAATCATTTAAAGTAGTAGAGACTTGATTATCAATATTAGTGTGGAAGTCAGAAGGTCGGGGATTTTCGTGAAAGTTTGTAGTCAAGGTCTCTGCTAAGATGTTGGCTTTTTGATTGTCTGTGTTGGCTGGGCCACCGTTTGTGGTTAAGGTGGGTATTTTTGACTTTTTCTTTTTGAAAAATTTTGTGGTTTGCCAGAGTGAATTGTCGGATGTGTTTAATGACAAGAGTCTTTGATTCCAGTTTTGGTCTTTAAATGTTTTAATTTCTTTTTTAATTATTGAGTTAATTCTATTAAGTTGATTTTTGAAGGTGGGGTTTAATGTTTTTTGAAATTGTTTCCTTATTCTGTTTTTGTTTTTGATGAGGGTTCTAATATTTTGTGGTGTGTAGGTCGTATTGTTATTTTTAATTGGTGTTGAGGCTTTATTGTATGCTTCTTTTATTTTGTTAGTAAGAAAATCAATTTTGTTTTCAAGTTGTGTAGTGGTGTTGATTTTAATGAAATCAAAGTAGCTAGTGTTTTGTTGCATGTGTTGGGTGAAATCAGACCACTGTGTTTTATGCAGTGTTTTTGTTTCTGTTTTAATTAAATTGAAGTTAAATTTTATTATGACTGGATTGTGGTCAGAAGAGAGTTCAGGAATTGCAGTGATCTCAAAAGGGTAGTGGAATTCTCTTATTAAAGCTATGTCAAGTGTGTTGGTGGTGTTGTGTCCAAATCTGGTGGGTGTGGGGGGGAAGGCTATTTGTAGGTCTAGTTTGTCAGCAAAATTTTTAAGTTGAATTCCTCTGGTGGAGTTTTTTCTGCAATTCCAAGTATTGTGTGTGGCGTTAAAATCACCAAAAATAACACAATTTGAGTTGGTTTGTAATATGGTTTCTAGGTCAAGTGTAAAAAGTCTTTTATCTGAGGAGGGTGGAATGTATATGGAAGCGATGGTGAAGGAATTTTGGTTCGGGGGGGTGACAGTGATAATGGTGGCTTCAACATGTTGGAGGGGTGCTGTATTTTGTAGATGGTGTGCGATGTTGGATTTAATTAAGATCATGGTTCCTCCCGATGGTTGGGTGTTGTTAATTCTATCATTTCTATATGAGATATAATTTGCAAGGTAGAATGTGTTATTTGGTCTGAGTCTAGTTTCTTGTATTAGTAATATGTCTGGGGCGTGCTTCTCTACGAATATTCGTAGCTCCACGTTACGATTATTTACTCCGTTTGCGTTCCATGAGCACAAACTGAGGCCTGTGATATGGGGAATATTACAATTTTTGGGGTTTTTATACATAGGATTCGGAGTCTAGGAGCGCCTCTATAATGGCATATTTTTGATTTCTGTCATTTTTTACTGCCGCGATCCTGGGCAACTGTTGTGCTAAACCAGGAAATTTGTTTAAAAGATCCGCTAGGATGAAGAGTAGGTCAGTTGGTTGTGCTGCATTGTTTCCGTATCTATTATATTGTGGGGGGTTGTTAATGGGTGGTTTTTTAAAATATCTGGCCTCATTTTGTGCGTGACGTTCTGATTCGCTCGTTTTGGGTGGCGCCATCTGGGGACGTGGAGCGTTAGTAATTGCTTGGGCAAATGAATAATTTTCAGTAGTTTTGTTACTGATAAATGTTTTGGAGTTCCTATAGCTGGTAGCTCCTTTAAGAGGTTTTGGGTAAGATGGACAGCGAGCCCAGGAGGCCATATGTCCGTGAGTTTCGCAGTTGATGCATAGAGGGTTGCTTTGCTTTTCTTTAATAGTGCAGTCCCGTGTGAAATGTGGTTCACCGCATTTTAGGCATCTTGGTTGCATTCTGCAGTTTTCTGAGGAGTGGTGAAACTTGTTACAATTGTAACATTGGGTTACACCCCTTCCTCGGTAATTCTCTATTTTTATAGCCATGTAACAGATTCTGTTGAGTTCAAAAATTTCTTTTGCGGCCTTTTCGGTCCTAGGCAAGGTGACAAGAAAGACGGGGAGAGGTCGTTTAGTTCTGCGATTATGCAGCTGTGCGACCTTTTGAACCTCGAAACCAAGGTCTTTCAATTCTTCCTGTATGTCTGTGGTGGGAGTATCACGAGGTAAGCCTTTTATGCAGATACGAATCGGTCGCTCCATGACTGGTTTTATGATATAATATTCGTAGTTGATGCTTTGGAGGGTTTTGTTTATTTCTCTGTATTCTGTGTCAGTGTTTGTGTAAAGCTTGATGTATTCGCCTGATAGGCGAGTACGTAGGTTAGGAAATTGATTAGTTAAAGTTTTAAGCTGCTCTCTATAATTTTTGGTGATTTTTAGCATTATGGGGGGTGGTAGGGTGGAGACATTAGGTATTTGAACTGTGATTGGTTGCGAAACGGGCGAATCAGAAGTGTCGTTACAAATTGGATTTAAGTTTTGGAATCTATTACTAGTTGTGAGTAGATTTTGAGTAGGGATTTGATTTTGATATATTTTAGCAGTTTTTCGTAAAGGGGGAGAGATGAATCCATCTTCGTCTTTTCTTTTAGTTTGTTGGATGGGTGTTTTTCTAGGAGAATGGTTAATTAATTGAACTGGTCTCGGAGTTAATTTTAAATGAGAGTGGTGTGGACAGCCGATGATCTCACAGGGGTCAATAGTTTGAAAAGCACTTACCATTTGGTCCCTTTTAGCTTGGAGTATGGTCAGCTCATTCTGCTCGATCTGGAAGAGTTGTGTTTCTTCGTATTGTGGGTATCTTTTGATGTTTTCCAATAGGCTGGTCTGGCTGATGATTTTTAAATTTAGCACTTCCATTTCCATGGCGAATTTTCTTCTGTTGAGGCAAGTGGATTCTCCTTGAGGTATGGGAATCGGCGAGCTTGCTGGAGAAGTGGTAGGCGTCGTTGTCAGTTCCATGTCATTAATCGTATCCATGTTCATTCCGGGTCAAAAAAGGGGTGATGATCAATAGTGGTGGTTGAACTCGTTGAGTTAGAAGGGATTCCAACCCTCACTAAAAAGCACTGAAAAGTACCGTTTAGGTTGGCAATCGTATCTAAGTAGAGGAGGTCAGAGCGAGAGCGTTTCAAAGACGTCTTTCTAAGTCAAGAGCTAGTCGTCGACTACTGTATCAATCATCCTCCCTAACGCTCTCTCCGCCCATTGCTATATATGCTTCTTAGCTTACTGGCTACAGCGTCCAATGGCAATGCGCTTTCGTAACTTTACTTTCCAACTTTGAGTAAG
>BMAW01005689.1:0-10666 GCA_019974015.1 Nephila pilipes | reverse complement strand
CATCCTCTCGACACAGAAATAGAATTTATTTCTACTTTCGACAGATTTGCTTTTAATGACTCGATTTATATCGACTTTTATGACCAAAATGCATAAGAATTTGCCCTTTAAGAAAGGCGGCGGAGAGATGCCGAATAAATCTTTTAAGGCTCCCGTTTATAGTCCATTTTGATTTCGATAATGTAATGTTAATTCTGTGGAGTTTTTACTTGACTATTTTATTGCATTCGAATGCAATAAAGTACATCCGAAAGCGCAAAAAAAAAATAATGAAATTTTTTGAGGATTTACATTTTTTCTCCGATTTTTAAAAATATTTTGTTTTTTATTTTAATGATTGATTCACTTGTAGGTTTTACGAACTTTAAAATTTTTTGATTTATTTATTGATCTTATTAATGTTGCACTAGAAGCAAATTGAGGGCTATTAGCAGAATACCCAAGGGGACTATGCTAACCCAAACGGTTTAGAGCTACAAACCGGCTCCCGGGAGACAATCACCCCCGCACTCAGCATTTATTGCCAAAAGAACATAAGATATTACATAGTTTTGAAATCAAAATTAAATAAAGTTGGCAATGTAGTTACAGAATAGAAAACGTCATAACAGGAGGAAAAAGAATAACTAACAGTAGGAATTTTCTTGAAGAAATAAGATGCATAGCAGGTTAAATGGCACAATACAAAAACGTCCACAAACTCGTATGCAAAAATGAAGTGGTAGACAGAAATATATTCATACATATATGCAAGGTATTTATTTATAGCTACACAATAAGGAAAATTTTGTAATATTAAGAAACATAATAAAAAGCTAAAAGAATTAAGAAATGTGTTGGGTAATTTTACTAGCCGTAAGAATACAAGATTTAAGCTTAAAATACAAGTAAGGATTTTCCCATTCGGACTTCAGCTAAATAGGTTACGCTTCAACAACAGAACAGTTTAAATGTAAATCACCGGTAAAAGGGCAAGAGAAAAAGTAGTGGTCAGCATCTCTAACAGAGCCACAGGAACATAAATTTGTATTTTTCAAATTAAAACGATTTAAATAAGAAACGAAGGGACCATGAACGGTTAAGAAGCGAGTAATAAAACCAGAATTCGTATAAAAACTCAAATTTGGTCTAGGAATATAGGACTGAGTCCGAATACCAGTATTACAGGTTGACCACCAGACCTTCCCGTCGGAAAGAAGCTCATTTTTTAAAATCATAACTATACGAGACTGGGAGCAGGGACATTCATTCTCTCACCATAAGTGACAGCGAGCTTTGCAAAGAAATCCGCGATTTCGTTATAATAATCTTCGACGTGAGCCCTAACCCATTGTAAGTTGTAAAAATCGGAAAAAGTTGCTAATTTTTCTTTCATGGTATGAATTAAATCGATTTATTTCTGGTACTCTGCAGTAGCAATATTGATGATAAACTGTTAGAATAAATAGAAATTTTGAAGTTATGAGAGTCGGCCCAAAAAGTGGCAAATCCGATTGCCAAAAGATCGGCCTGGAAAACTGAAAACTGAGGGTTATTGTAAACGGATCTCGTAATTTTTAACCTCTGTCAAGTGGCGAGGATGATACCTGAACTGGTACCTCCCTCTCCTAACTTCTACACCAAGCCAATGGGAGGACTTTGAGCCACGACAGATTTAACGTGCATCAGCTCCGGCTACATTGCAGGTCTTTTGTGGCATCAAGGCTCGCACCCATTAGTTGACAAAAACCACTACACGGTATAAATGTTTCTTATAACATGGTTTTCCATGTAACGAGGTACGAATTAATCGTGTAATAGGGATCATTGAGTATGTTTTGTACATCATCATTGTTGTGTATCATTATTGAGTATGTTTTGTACTCTTTGAAGTGGACTGTAAAATAAAATATATTAATTATTAATCACGCCCTCTCTATCTTTATTTGAATGGGCTCTAGCTTTAAATTATATTTTTATAGACAGGTAACTTCGCAATTTTATAAAAGAAATGCTTCGAGAAAAAGCTGACTAACTTTTTATATTTTTCTTCAATAAAATAATGGTTTCTTTTCCATTGTTGCATCAAGTAAAATAACCAAAGACTTATGGAATCGTGATTTGATCTCTACTTTTTATTGCCAAAGTGAGCTTCAGGTTTATGATTTATTAAAAAAAGAAATCACCGATATTTATTGTCCGTCAGGTACAAGCTGTACTAAGCCTAAGAACATTCTGAACTTACAACTTTGCCGAAACGATTGTCTGAGTTAAATTTCTTTATAATTTTATTCGTGACATGCAGTCCTTGATTAGAAGAAAAAAAGTTGTATAGCAACAAGGTTTGATTTTGTCGCTCAATACTTTTTACACAAAATGCGCAAAAGAACAATCAAAATGTTAAAAATTTTTTTTTCAATCAACGAAATAATTCTATTTAACTTCAATGAAATGTTATATTAAATTTTAGAATAATTCTAAAAAGAAATTAGTGTTTTTCAAAGCCAAAATAAGACTTGTTTCATCTCCATTGTACACAATCGTTATTCAAGTTTTGAAGAAGTTGTTGATTTCTAGCACGTGTCCAAGTCAAACCTGTAGACTAAAATGTATTGAAGTTTTTTTTTTCGCTTAATTAAACTTTTCAAAGAAAAAGTGAACTTCTGAAGATATGAAAATCTTTATTGTAAGTAAAAAGAACCCAAGTAAAGTTTATATAAAAGTTCTTTGCAAAGTTTTACAAAGAACAGATTTAGCCACCCAAAGTGCGCTTTTTTCATAATTATTTCTAAACTACTCATTTAAAATAAGAATTAAAGTAAATGACAAAATATCGAAAAATGGACAATAGTAAACTTTTCCGAAATTAAAGAAAACTATAAAATTATTTAATTGAATAAATTTAAGATAAATGCAATTAATTGTTTAATTGAATATATTTAAGCTAAATGTAATGAGAATTGAAGCAAACGATAAAAAATTGAAAAGTGATCTGGTATGCCAAAAATGGTCCACCTAAAACAGTTGCCTCTTAAGTGGCTAAAAAGGATGGCTGCCTCATAGCTATCTTAAAATTCTGAATAATGTTACTTATTTTTAACCATATCTTGATTCCAGTTTATATATGATTTAAGGTATTACGTAAAAATCGATAAGTAAATAACATAATTAATTTTTATATTTGTTTCACTTTAATCCAATAAAAAAATTGTGGGAAATTTATTGTGTCATATATTTAAAAATGGGCTTCATTAGTGGTGAAAGCAGGTATCAGAAATATATTACAAATATTGTATTTCAATCAAATAAAAAATTCAAGAGAAATTTATTATGACGTATTTTTGAAAATTAAGTTCGTTACTGATGAAAGTTGGTTGGATTTATTAACGTCGCGCTGGCAGCAACACGAGGGCAATTGACGACTGACCTCGTAATTTTGAACCTCGGTCAAGTGCGAGGACGACTCCTTACTGGTGAAAGCAGACGTAAATAATTCGATATAAAAACCAACGTTTTTAAAAGCAACGTTTTTATATGGTGGCAAAGTTTATTAGAGAAAATTATTGAAATATTAGTTAATACTGTTAGTTATTTTATCTTTAAAATTTACTTAAAAAGAGACATTTGTGAGCGTATTAAAAAATTCATAATATAAAATCAAAACATGCATTTGAAAGTTTGTAAGTCATTCTATTAAAAAAAAAATGGGAACCAGAATTCAGAAAAAATTATTGTGATAAGACATGGCGCCTAATATTGGAAACTTTCTTTCTTGCGAATGATTACTGACTAAAAGTCAGCAACCCTTACTATCTCGGAGATTGTAAAGGGGAGATAGTATCTCCCCTTTGTGAGTACAAAAGGTTTACGATAACCTCATGCTGCGTGGGGAGTGCCCGGTGCTCCCAGAGGGGGAAAGAAATTTTTCCCTGAATCCTAAAAGCGCCTCGAGGAAAGAATATTTTGACTTATTAAAATTATTGAAATATGAGTTAAAACTTGTCGCAAACGAATAAATATTGCATTGTTAGGCGAGTACGAACGATTCCCGAAATTTCAAAGCTCTAGCTTGATGGGAAGTTGGTTAAATTAACGATCGAAAATTTGATGACACACACACACACACACACACACACACCAAGTGAAATTCAGAAAAACGTTGTAAAAATATGCGCAAAAATAAGATAAAATTTTGGAAAGTGGTCCGGTACGACATTTATAGTGTAGAGAAAACAATAGCTCCTTGGGTAGCTAATTGCAATGTCTTCAAACCAAAATAAATGGGATTAGATAGATTCTATGAATATAGAGGTGAAGTGAATTGAATAGATAGTGATATATAAATGGAATGGATTTAAAGGAAATGAAGAGGGATAGAGGATAACGACTTATAATTTGGATTGCAGCATCTTAGTTAATTTTAAGGATTGAAGCGAATTCTTGTTAAAATATAGAAAAAAAATCGTTTGTTTGTGTGAAATGATAGAATTAGAACGAGGGAATTGGTAAATTAAGACTTTATCAGTCGACCCTAATTTAGAAATGATGAATTAAATGGGATCCGAGAGAGAGAGACCTTATCTGTCCTTCATTGAAAAAAAGGTATTTTTTCTTGTTCTCATATTTGCAGTAAAAATCTAGCACTTTTTGAGAAACTGTTTAATCAGAAGGAACATTGGCAGTAGAATTCAATAATGAAGAACGGTCGTTACAACCTAGTGGAAGAGGTGGGCTCAAAAAAAGATTTACTCATCACAAACAGAAAGACAGGTTGTGAGATGTATGAAAGAAAATCACAAAAAAAAAAAAAAAAAAAAAAAAAATTGAAATGAGAGTAACTGATGAGTTGAAGGAGGAATGACTATTGAGTTTGATACAGAACATGTTTTTCAATTCTCGGTTTCGATTCCTGATACAGCTAAAGATACGCCGCGTAGCGGAGCTGATGCACGTTAAATCTGTCGAGGCACAAAGTCCTCCCTTGGTGTGGTATGGAAGCTTGGAGAAGAAAGCGCCAGCTCAGGTGTCGTCCTCGTCACTTGACCGACTTTCAAAAGGACGAAATCCGTCACAGCTCATGTTGCTTCTCCATGCGACGTTAAGAAGCTATCGTTCTTTCAACATCTTTCACGTCAAACCATACTACTTAGAGATCGCGAAGAGAATTAAATTTTTCCTCTATTACCTTACAGAATCTACTAGGAATGGAGTAAAAAAAAACCTGTTGCCCACAGATATATTAGAGGACTTTTAGAGCTTCTAAATTCTACAATAACCCCTGAATGGAAGCGACCCCATTCAAGTGCAGCTGGTACTTGCGTGCAATCCACATTCACATTCAATAAAAAAAAAGAAGCATATAGAACCAGGTCGAGTATGAGATCGAAAACTTTTCACACTCACGGTTTAATTAATCAACATTTTGAGGTTTTGTATCTAGATAAAATGCAACCGTTTACTCTGATTAAGAGATAAATAAAAGATTATTTAAATCATAACCGATTGCATTGTTGCTAATTTATATTTTTGTTTTTTTAATCATTATGATGAATGAAAATTAAGACTTAAATTGCGATATATCACCTTTTCTTGTTGCTCTCTTATTCATTTAATGGTCTCGAATTGTTCAAATAGGTTTTAATGAAGTGTATATGTGTGTGTGTGTTTCAGTAACAGGTACGTACTCAAAATGGCAACTTCACGTACTCACTTTTGAATACGTCACATACTCAAAATAATTCCGATCCCAACGTACTCAAATTTAAATCTCGCACGTACTCATTTTTAGTAACATGTACGCACTCAAAATGGAAACTTTATACACTCATTTTTGAAGATATTTCTTTATCAATTATGAGTATGGAATAGAAAAATGAATGTCATTTATTTATTTGTGAATCTGTTACTGCATCAAATATGAGAATCAAACAACCAAGTGAGTATGTTTTGAATTTATCTTCGATACTGTTGTTGTATCGAATATGAATTTTAAACAGAAAAATGTATATCAACTTAAATTTTAAAGGAATTAAATAAGAGCTCCTTTATTTGCAAGTATTATTTTCTTCATCTTATATATTATTTAACATACACTTTATGAAGTTTTTGTTACAAAACTTCCGATTCAAAATTCTTTCATTTACTGTGTGTAACAAAACTGTTACTTTTAGAAACAAAAATGCGACTGTTATGTGATCATAAACTTATACCTCAAATTTAAATAAATTCGAGTGGTTTAATAAATCTTTAATTAACGAAAATCGATTCGATTCAAGAGTTAAATTCTTTTCAAAACAAATGTGTAAGGAATCTGAGCTATTAGTTCCAGAAGCAATTCAGTTCATTAAGAATTATATTTATGTTTTTAGAAGTAATATATAGTTTGTTTCCTATACATGCAGAAAATGGAGTTTTATTTAAAGTTCGGTCATTTAATAATAAGTTATTAGAAATATCTTGGAAACATTGTGATGAGTATTAGATTTTCCATTATAAAAAACTTAGTGTACAGCATTTTTTTTTCATCTAATATATATTTACTTTTGAATTAACATCATAACAAAACTAATATCTAAAATTAATGATTCGCTGTACTCAGAAAAAATAAAACCGTATCATATTTTCGAAAAATTTATTCTGAATATCATGCACATAGATTACAGGCATTTAGAAACAAAACATTCACAATTTTGAAACAAGAATATTAAAAAAATGTAAGAAATTTTAACTCCTACGGATGAAGGCATGCCGTTTCAAAAACCACTTATAAACGCTATCTAATCCATACTATAGTCCAACTCCATCCACATTCATACAACATAGTACAAATGTTATGTTTTAATGTAGCGTGCAATGAGGTATTTAAAATATAGGAAGTTCTCATATGTAAAGGTAAACAAACAGATTTTTTATTTCTTTCAAATCAACAACATTTTGTCAGGTTACTAACTATGAGTGAAAATGCTTCTCAAACAATGCTGTTTCAAATAAATATGCTATTTATGCATCATTATTATGTAGACAGTTCTTTAATTTTTCGAAAGAGAGGCAAGTCATCTACACAACCTATTAATACAGCTATATTTTTGGAATATACTTAACCATTACAGTATAAACTATTACATGTAACAATTTCTGCTAGGTCTGTTAAGGCATCGATTCTACAGAGCAGTTCTTTCTGCTTTGAATTATGAACTTTGACACACTTAGATCCCAAAACATGTGTTATACAAGGAAATCTAAATTTTTTTTTACTAAACACGTGTGTCATTTTTAATTGGTGTTAATGGATTAAAATTTACTTGGACAGAGCTTGTCTCCTCATGATTATAAAAAAATATCAATTTAACAAGATTTTTTTTAAATAAATATCACAAGTGTTTTCAATTAAAGCAAAGCAGTATGATCATATGATAGCATAGCTTTTTTGCATGACGTATTATACAATAACATAAATCTAATTTAAACAATATGGATCAGTTCATAATTAAAACAAAATATACATTATGCATTAGTTTGTAAATGCATTTAATTTTTATACATAATATCACATATTCTAAAGAAATTTTGGAATATAGAATAATAAAAAATATTGAAACTGATTAACGTGTTTCATCTTGCCAGTTGATTTTGTTCATTTTGTAATTCCTAATCTAAAAAAAAAAGTATTATAAAACTTACACGAAATTATTCTCTTGGAAAGGTTAATTGCGTACAAAAGTATTTTGTAAACTTGCCTATTTTAAGACAAGCAAGCCATTTTATTGGTAAGCCACCTTTAAAAGCGGAATTTTAAATTATGTGATTTTATCACTTAGATTTGTGTCATGATATACATAAACTTTTTCAATTTTGTTTTGTTTTGACCTATTTTATGTTCTACTGCAACAGCCACTGCCATTATGTTTTGGTGTTTGCATATGTTGCTTAAAGTTGAGTTCATTTTTGACCTGAATGAATCAAATAGTATGACTTATTAGATATCTAAGTAAATACGTAAAACTTGCAACACAATATTTTTTAAATAATGTGCCAAAATAAGGTGAATATTTATTACAATCACCATATGATTAAATTTGGCATAAATCATACATAGCGAAAACTTAATAATTTTACCAACATATTATATGCCTACCAAAACAAACCTTTGTGGTATGCGTTGACATTGGATTTCTCTATGAGCAAGTTGTTTACATCTTGTGCATCAATTTTATTTCGATTCATATATTTAATACAATTCTCACATTATTCAATTATTTGCATTCGATAGGAAATAATCTGAGAATATTTTTATACATCTATAGACTTAATTCTTGTTTAATTGTGTAGTTAAAATGTTGCTCAGTAAGCCTATTTAAACTTGCTTCTGGCGTTTGTTTGTACACTTCCGATATAAGCTTTAAATTATTTTCTGCCATAAACAAATGTATTTTTGAACTGTTAACGGCTATTGTAGCCTTTTATTTTGATTAAGTTTATTTTGTATCTCAAATTATTTCATGTTTTAATAATTATTACGCATCATTAGATCACCGGTTCATTCTAACATATTAAAAATAAAGGCCCCAATATTTATTCTGGTATTGTAATTATTTTAAACCCTCTGAAAAATACATGTGGAATAGTTGATGTATAATTAAACTCTTCTGAATTATAGTTTATTTTATATATAAACTCTTTATATTTATCAGGCTGATTGATTAAAAAAATGAAGCATTATTGGATTAAACTATTTTCTCTTTTTATCAGGATACATAATTAAGCAGTAACAGTTATATAACGATTTATGATTTAAACGGGTGCAATTTTGTGCTTTGAATTAAAGAGTTTTTTTAATGTGTTTTACAAACAAAATTAATTTAATCAGAAGTTGATTATAATGTTTCAAAAGTTTTCAACAGTATTTAAGAAAAACATATGTGAATATGTAAATTCTATATACAATTTCAAATTTAATAATAATAATAATATATATATATATATATATATATATATATATATATATATATATATATATTTAAAAATATGTATAAAATGTTAATTTTTAAAATTATATTTGAATAGAAATAATACAGTCGGGGGGGAAAAACAGAATTTTGAGGAAATAGAAAATTTTACATTCTATAAATCTTGAGTACTGTTTAAGAATCTGTAACTTTGCCTTGTCGTGCAAATGTCATTCGTGTTTCTTCCAACCAACACCAGAACCGAGATGAATTACAAAGTAATTCATCTCTGCACAAGAATATTAACTTAAAGAAATGCATGAATAAAGTGGTTAAATTGTGTAAATAAAAATACAAATATCAACAAATAAAAGGGCTAGATAATATGCTCCGCCTTCTTCTATGGTGAACATTTATAAATGTTTTTACAATTTAATGAATTACATTTAACTATAATATTTGTGTCATGTATCGAAGACAAAAGAAATTGTTTTATTTATTCTGTGTGCACGAATATTGGAGTTCATGCTTAGAATAAAATCTGAATATACTGCACCAAATATTTATTTAAATTGTTACAACATTTTTGGGCCACATAAAAAAAAAGATATGAAATGTCTGTGTGAAGACCTTAATTATATAAAAATCAAATTTTGAATTACAACACAAACAAGTAGTGGTTCCTAACCCCAAGTCATAGAAGTTTAAATTAGATTACTTAAAAAAATGTGAGACAATAGTGTTGAAACACAAGACAATCACTTATAATATGATGAACAGTGAGACATAACAGGAAGAATGCCTGATTAGATTGTGAAAATTTGGTTCCAAAATATATATTAAATTTGAGTTTAAATTAAAACCATATTCTTTAAAAAATATATTCTGAAATATCTTACTCCTGTCATAAAGCATCTGAAATTTACTTCAATTCATAAAAGAATTAATCAGGAATAAAAACAATTTTTGTGAACATTTTATTCTGAATGTATAATTTCTAACTTTATAATGCCAAACAGTATTATTGGAACAAAAACTGATGTACAACAATTCTTCGAAAATGGTAAGACCTTAACACCTCAAATACAAATATATATCTTAAAAGAAGATAAAAAAATGTATAATAATTTCTCTGTCAATTAAAAAAGACAGTTTCATTACACCCTTATAAAGTGGAAAAAAAATGGAATTCTTGTCGAGCATCATCGCTGTATAGTCATCGATAAAAAAAAAAAAGTGTAGCAAATTGGCTCAAAATTTTTAAAATTTCACAATACTGCTTTTTGAGTACTGTAATGTTATTCAATAAAATATAAGCGTCATATACAAATATTTACATGTATGAAAATAATTTTCAACTCTGATTTATGCAAATTAAAGTAAGAAGTCACTAAGCTACGATTACAATGTAATATTATGGATAGTCTGTAACACACAAATAATTACTCACAGAAAATCATTTTCAAACAATTCATAAGATATAAAAGGATCTTTCTGAAGATGTGAGTGACTGTGGGGGGAAAAATGTAAACAAACACAGACGCGAAATTGAGTATGTGTACATACTCATTTTAATATTCGTGTATTCTACCGCGTGTAGCGTGGTAAATACAAAATATAGTTCGAAATGTTAAAGCAAACCATATTTGTTTTTGAACCCCACTTTGTAAAATACGTAATCAGTATGTAAAAGGAACTTTTATAGTCCTTATATCTGTAATAATTTTTTGAGAACGTTGATT
>BMAW01005686.1:927-23568 GCA_019974015.1 Nephila pilipes | reverse complement strand
ACAGTGCAGGATATAATTAAGAACAACATCAAAACTTATCTTTGTTGAATTTTTTATGTCTTCCACTGACACAATTTGACACCTGTATAAATTTAAAATGTGGTTTTCTCTGTTTTTTTGGTACAATTTATTTGTGTGAGAAGACCTTTCCAAAATGAAGCACACAAAAAAATGGGGTTTATAATTCAAATTAACTGATGAGCACTTGAATTTTTAATAATTTAAAAGTAAAATTTTTAGTCCCATTGTAACTACAAACCATTGTCAAAAACTCAATTACATAAATCTCATTAGTATTTTCATATGTCATTTATGTTTTGTTTATTATAAGTTATTTTTCATTTATAACAAATGTTATTGATTCATTTTAAATAATTTAATAGTTATATATAGTAACCTACAACAATGTTATGAGGTTAGCCCATGAACTATATCAATGTAGATGTCATATTAATACCATTCAACATAAAAAAATATCACTTTGTGTAACCAAATTTCATCACATAAAAAAAACAAATATTCTAGTTGTTTTCAAGTATGCTTAGTTTCCAAGTGGGCTGACAAAATCTGTCCAGGCTTGATGTGGCCTCGGGCTGTAGTCAATCCTGGTTCAGACGATTTATTATTTATCGCCGAAAGAGTATTGTCTTTAATGTTTTAAATGTTACGAAATGTCCGTCAACTATGTGAAACTTTAGTGTTAATGCAGTTCTTTCAATATTAAACGTTCAGTGCTAATTCAAAGTTTGATTTTACAATTAATATAGCTATCTCTATTATATATATATATACATATATATATACAATATATATATATATATATATAAATACATACACATATATATATATATATATATATATATATATATATATATACATAGAATATGAATTATTTAATTAAAAAAATTGAATTAGAAATTGCTTAAGCACCATATTTTTTAAAAATAATAATTTTGTGTATATTTCCATCTGATTAAAATAAAATTATTGGTAACGAATCATCATAGAAGATAATCAAATTCAATGTTAAATAATAATTCTAAGTGACTGAGAAATGTAGTTCACCTAAGGTATATTTCAGTAATGTAGAAACGTAGTAAGTAAATGTCTAGCCATAAACTGACACCTTTTACGGTAGAGAATTTAGATTCAAACACTCATGATGCAGCCTTATTCATATACGATCATTATTTCTAACAACAGTGGGAAGTCTATCGAGTTTTACATTAGAATATACAATTGTAGCTTTAGGACTTCAGTAGTCAAATTAACATTCTTCTCATAAGAACTTATGTCTCCTGTAGATTTTACTAAGTATATATTCAAACAACTAGAAAAGTACTTGCAGCCACAGTGTAGGAGATGTTTCTATTATTGTAAGAGATGCTTTTAGAAATGAGACTTAACTTGTCTGTTATCATTTTGTAGGTCAAACAGATGGCAATAATAATTTAGTAATGTAAGGAACTACATCACGCAGTGAAATAAAAAAATGTATGGAATTATTGCCCTTGAAAGAGAACCATTCTACTTTGTTTTATGAGAATTAGTAATGCTTGGTAATTATATATTCATTTTTAAATATACAGTGCCTGGGAATGTTAGAAT
The DNA here is from genome assembly GCA_019974015.1 of Nephila pilipes. Taxonomy (NCBI): domain Eukaryota; kingdom Metazoa; phylum Arthropoda; class Arachnida; order Araneae; family Nephilidae; genus Nephila; species Nephila pilipes. The sequence continues at coordinate 21,960 of BMAW01005686.1, read as the reverse complement.
CAGTTTTAAAATTTCTACAACAAATTAATTTTTTGTTTATCTGAGATATTTAGAGCTGAATATTACCACTTGGAAAATATTTATTCTGCATCTTTGCTTAATCTTTTGAACAAACGTACTTGAAACTTAGTTTAAAGACATCAGTGTTCTTCAAATGTCAGTGCTATAAAAAATTTAAATGATATTCAAATGCATAACAACATTTTCCAAAAAGAATTTAAGAATGAAGTGTTTATTATAAAAAAAATAATTACTTAAAAAAAGTTTATATAATGAAAGTCTTAGTTTTAAATCATCATCAAAGCAATTGAAATCCTAAACAAAATAAAAAAGTTCTGAAAAATATTTTAATTTTGCTGAAGGGAGTTTATTTTTTAAGAGATTTGGGAAAATGTTAATAACCTACATTATTTCCAATCCCAATGAAAAAGTAATATGGCACGTACTATTAAATATGACCAAAAAATAACAAAATATGTTTATGAATTTTAATTTAATATCTTAGTGTAGTCTTATAAAATGCTTGAGAAATATTTTTAGAGGTATTAAAATACAGTTTTAAGAAGTCAATTAAATAATTTCATTAAGTTTTATTCATATGGGTTTGCAAAAATGAAAAAGGAATTTATTACATGTTCTAGAACTTTTCTGAATTTTAGAATTTGTGATTATGAATGAGAACAATACACATATATTAAGACTTACGTAATTATTTATTTCATACTTTTCTGATTGGGTATTTTTTTTTTTTTTCATTTTAATAGGTGCAGGTAAAATTTAATACAAAAATTTACTTGCTGTCTAGTCAGATCTGCACTTGAATATTGATTTAGAATTGAATATTGATATTAATGCTTAAATTGAATTGAAATAAGGAAACAAAAACTGTTTCCATTTAGGCAGCCAGTAAACATATTTTATTGTTTATCACTAAATTTCACTATTGAAATTTTTATTAAGTAACTGTACTAGATAATTCCCGCTAAGGAGCTTGCACACATTCAATTGATTTCGACTTTTCTAGTCATTAATAAATGATCTGAGGAATGCCAACAAATCAGACTTTGACTATTAGTGTCTACTTTTATTTCCTTAAAGGGACTATTAAAGTTAGATTGACAACACAATTCCATGTAGTTTAGCCATGAAGGAGTAATGCACAAAGCTACATATTCAATACGTTTTAAACAGATGGTTCATCAGTTTCATACATGGATACATATATTGAAATCGATAAGTAGAATCACATTAATGTTTCGCATTATCATTACATTTAAATTAACTTAGGAGTTATCAATATAGGGAAATAAATGTCCTTTAAAACTGTCTCACAATGAGAAAACAAGCAATCAATGAGAGTTGCGTGAAACATTTTAAACGCTACGCTGCAGCTTTTCATATGTGAAATCTTTTTCACCATGAAATAGGAAATAAGAAAAACTTTTACACTCCCACTATATTTAAAATTTTCTGCACGAATACAGAATACATCATGTATTGAGACACATTTAAATTTTCGGATAGGAAAGGGAATATTTTGTTCATTTTATTCAAACCTATTTTTAGGTTTTAAAAAATCCTGAGTTCCTATTTCAATCTAAAAGGATTTCTATTTGATCATTAAGTTAGCATTTGAAGACAATAACATAATATTTTTTTTCTTAAGAGTTAGATTAATTATATTTAAAGGAAATATTATATATTTATTTAAGAAGACATTTATGATAATATTGCGTTATTTTCTGATATTCTCATACGTAAAATTTGAAGTAAAATTGACTTAAAAATTGCTTTTTGTCGTTCTGTTTTCAAGATATGTCTCATTTAATGTACAAAATAAATTTATTTTAAAGAATAACTGTTTGCTTGAAAATCATCAGAAATATCTTTTTTTGAACCCTTTAAACAGATTAGTTTTATCATCAATGATATACGTTATGCATTTTCTTAAGATCTATTTTAAAAATTTAAATTTATTAGCAATAAAAAGTAAAGGTTTTATTCATAAAATTAAGTAACTGTTAGATATAATACTACCATAAACTTAACATCATGAGTAAAATTGTTTTATGTTTCTTCAGAAGTCATGTAAATGAAATTAAAATTTTAGAGAACTTTCAACTTGCAAATGTTTCATGTAGAATGTTCTATTTATACACTATCTATGACAACTTAAATATTCGTTTTCTTATATTTATGTTTGTCAATTTGAATTGGAAGCATATTCTTATTAATTAATAAATGTGATGGATTTTCATAGGAAAATTGTTGAAAAAATATAAGAGATTTCAAAATATTACAAGGTCAAAGTTTTCTTTATAAAAAGCAATATAGTTATTGCATTAAGAAACAACTACAAATCAAAATTTATACTTAAGACATATAGTGTCTTCCATTTTATAGATTAAATGTTTTTAATAGTTTTTTATATCAATTCTTCAATAAAATCTTTTTTTGTTAAAACCTAAACATATTTAATTTTAAAAATAGATATTGAATGAAAACAAAATAGCTTTATTTTAAGATAAATGCAAGTCAGCTCTCAAGAGGCATTTATGTCAGAAGCTTATTGTAAGGTTTTAGATTTATGCTTCAGAAATTCTTATCTAACTCTTTTTAATAAATGCTATAAGAATAAAAAAACGCCGAAGTAATTTAATTTTTTTTTATAACATTACTTTGTGATTCATAATAATAATAACATATATGCAATAGACTAGTGTAATGTATAAGAAATACATTTTAACATTTATTACACCGTATATCCGGAGTAAAATGATTACTTTTAATAAAAAATGAGAGCGAAATTTACCGGTGTGCGTTATACGCGCCGAATATAAAAAAAATGATAGATTTAAAAATAAGAAATAGGTTATCATAAAAAAAATTAGAATTTTCCTTTACCTTAAAGAAATTATGTACCTTATGAAGTTAAAAAAGTTTCATTCTCTGATTGTATGAAATTTTGTCGTATTCGTTTTCCATTACATCTTCGGGCACAATATCGAATTATGTTACATATTCACTATCACTGTTACTGTGATCCATTTATAAATAATACAATCATATTTCGTTCCATCTAGATTACTAGGTATACAAAACTTTCAAATGTCCTTTGAACTGTGTCAGATTTACTTTGATTTCATAGTTTTATTATCCACTCATACTCTACTCGTATTTCTAACTGGTATTTAGCCTCCTTTGTTAAATGCTTTTTCATCTTTTAACATGCACGTATACTACTATCGTTTTAAATATCATTGAATGTTTTATCTATACACAGGTTTAAACCGGAACTAATAGAGTTAATCCACTAGGAATAGTTATCATGTCTGGATTAAAACATTTTATCAATTATTTCGTATGATCCATTAAATAGGTTCTGCACATGTCCCAAACTGAAAAGTTTTCTTGATTCTTTAAGGTACTTTTGTGAAGTATTTCGTATCCACTATTTTAAACCGCTTTTGTCCATTCATCCTTCATCGTGGACATAAAAAATCACCATTTGGCAAATTACAATTACGCCTCGTCTTTCGTTTAAGAAAAACTATCTGTTTTAATTTTATACTGTCCATCAGGCAAGACAAAATTACGCTAAAGTGAGATTTTTAGTGACTTACTGTTTTTAAAAGAACTGGTTTTTTTTTCATTCACATCATATTAATTAGATTAAAATTATTTATTGTGATTTTATTTTTATATCATTTATATATGGAGCTTGCTTCAGAACAATTTCCTATTCCTTTCGCAAATTCAGTGATTTTTAATTAGAAACGAGGATTGTGATTGCTTCGTTTGGCAGGACGCATATTTATTACTAAAAGGAACACTAAATAAGCAAATTTTCGATGAAAGCAAATGCGCTTATGGTGAATAACGCCTTCCTCGTAGTGTTCTTCTAACTGATCAAAGAAAAGAGAATATTACTCCTAATTCCACGAATTCATTGCATAGGAGTGTTTCTCCATATACTATATTTTATTCCCCTTTTATCTGACAACATTATAGAGCACACCTTTATTGAATATAACCCACGCTTTTTGCAGAATCTTTTCACCACATACATATTGTCACTTGTCAATACCATTGTTTAAAATCCTGAGATAAGATTTTCGATGAATGAATTCAAAATAGAACACACTCACATATGTATCATTTCAAGTAACTTCTTAAAAAGGAGGGTGCTTGTTATTTAGTGAATATACCAAAATATTTTTTGAAAAAATGTAGTTCAAAATTATAAATGCGAGTATATGTTTGACATTTTGATACATGTATATATACTCTACAACAAAAAGATATACGCTCCAAAACGGAGTTGTCCGATTGAAATGAATTTCTGTAATCGAAGATATTAGGACTGCATATGCAAATGATTAAACTTTGGTATCCATTTAAGGAATAGCTGGATGGAGCCGCAAGTGTATATAAGGAACGATTCTTTATTGGAAAGTCAATTTTTAGGTTGCATTTCGAGTATGGATATCTTACTTCGGCTGCACCAATTCCTCTCCAAAGGATTCGAGCACATTATAACATTACAAGCAGATATCAGAGTTTGAAAGAGGTTGTGCTATCGGAATGAAAGAGGTGGTTGGATGAATCAAACAATCGGTTGACATCTGGGTCGAAGCGATTATGAAGCGATATGGCAAGCGATACGGCAAGAGTAGATGAATTACGGCAGATATCAGCATCAAAGCTGCATCGGTCGACTAAGGTCCATAACAGAATGGAACGTCAGAGCGATTATCACAGCGGCTGTTACAGCACCGGATTTGTTGTTATCAATTATCCACCATGTGGTGAGCAAAAATTTATTCTTCATGACTATTGACAGATGACTGAGAAAACGGAAGTTATGAATGCGCCAATGGTTTCGCTGCTTACCTCTTAAGCCTGTACATTGTTAAGTCCCATTACGGTGTTGTCGAGATCGATAAATTAGAAATTGCGCTGCCTGGGGACGTATATGCTTTAGTGACGAGTCAAGGTTCCAAATGTCTATTGACGAAAACCGCAGACGAGTCAGGAGAATCCAAGAACAGCTTGAGGACCCCTACTTTAGCATATCAAACAGGAATACAATAAGGCTTTATGGACTGGGGTGCCATCTTCTTTGATAGGCGGACCCCTTTGGTAGTCATTTCTGGCACATTAACATCACAGCGATACGTAGGCGATATTCTATGACTGGTTGAGTTACCTTTCTTTTTGAAACAACCAAGACGAACTTTTCAACTAGGAAATGCGCTACTGCCCAAGGCACGTATTGATGTGAATTATCTGCAAGCTTTCATTACAATTTCTTGGCAGGTTAGGTCGTCTAATCTTTCCCCAATAGAGCACATTTTGGACGTTATGGGAAAGCGATGGCAAGCATCGCGGAATGTTGATGATTTAGCCCAATAGCTGAGACAATTTGGCACGAACTTCAGCCGGACACCATCCTGGAACTTTATCAGTCTGTGCCACGCCGTATGTCAGCTTGCATCCATTTTAGAGGTGAACCAACGTTTTCTGACGTTCTATGTGTGTAACGATCAAACTCTTAAGTAAATTATTGAATCATTCTGAAATTTTAATCGTTTGTTTTTTATATACGTTCTGCACATCCAACAATTTTATCGCAATCAGAAAATTCTTTCCTGGTGCGTAGCGTTTCGTTGCCATAGAGTATATATATATATATATATATATATATAAAGGAAAAGTCACAAAAATAGCCATAACTCACCCAAAAATAAGCCTAATGAAGTTCGAAAATGTTGGTAAGTAAATGGAAGTGGAGCAATATTATACTATGAGAAATAAAAGCGTTGCTGTCGGAATACGTCATTTGCGAAGGATCTTAAAAAATGGATGTCTCAGAGCAAGGCGATAATGCTCGATGTGTGTCTGAGATTAGAATTCAGGTTTAGCGAAATTGGAAAAATGACCTCTAGGCATCATTTAATCGAAGAACTGCAATGACAAGCTATTGTGAGACTAGAGGCAGGCCAAAATCAGATAGATGTGGCTAGAGGGCTGAATGTCAGTCCGTCTGTTTACATAGATTTTTGGCAACAAATTTAAACCAAGGATTCGTTATCCAGGATATAGCGTTAAGGACGGCTTCGCGATACCTCGAGTGCCGATGACCGATATTTCTTATTATGCGATCGAAGGAATAGAGCCGCAACTCCGGCTGAACTCAGATCCTTCCTAGTTGCAAGCTCCTGAAAGTTGATATCAAGGTCAACCTTGTATCCATGACTTAACGAACGCGGTCTTTATGCGAGGGGACTAGCCATTCCCATTCACGTTACGCCATAGGTTGGAACGTTTGTAGTGGGCACCTCAACATTTCCACTGGACGTGTGATCAATGGAGGGCTGTTTTCTTTACGAATGGGTTCCAGGTTTCCCCTCCAAAGCGATAATAGGGTTATATTCATTTGGAGAGAACCTAGAACACGTTTTGATTCCTCACACATCCGTGAAATATATGCATACTGATCAGGCAGTGTCTGTGTTTGGGTTGATGTCTCTTTGCATGGACGTACAGACCACAATATCTTTTCCCGTGGAAATGTTCATCCTCTCATCTATAGAGATGACATCCTGAATGCTTATGAGCTCCCTTTCGCTGAGACAAAAGAGATGCTTTCGTGCACAGAATGATTATTCAAGACCACACGGGCCTCGCATCGTGGATGTTATTCGTGAGCAGGAAACAATTCAGAACATGCAGTGGTCAGCTTGACCTTAAATCTATTGAGCATGTTCGAGGCACTCTAGGACAACTTGTAGCTGCTTTCAATCCCCCTTCTAGGACCGAAGCCACATTTTCAACTGCCTTGGAAGATCACTTCCTACGGAATCAAAAGACCGCATAATTGAGAGCACCACACATCGCGGCATGTGCTGTATTGCTTCTCGAGGGGTACATACCCCATATTAAAGGTACTTTCGTATACCAAACTGACACATCCGATTTGTTCATTGTATACATATGCAAATTTTTAAAACAATATAAGTGTCTGGTGATTTCTTTTTTCTTTTTTTTAATACCTTCCTATGTGTTGTGTAATGTGTATAAGCTTCAATGCATTCTACAATATTTTGAGGTATCGTCAATTTTGTAATTTTTCCTTAATGTATGATAACCAGTATATATGCATAAATATATATACATATATACATACATACATAATTTTTACATAATTTACACATAATTTACAAAAGTAAATATTCACTATTAGCCACTGAACGCTGCTGATACAACTGTGAGGGTCATTGCAAGTGCTGTTTTTGTTCCTCTACCTGTGTCGCTAATTTGTACAACTGATTAGTTTTCTTTTTATGTTGTATCTTTCCAAGATCTTCTACCTGTATGTCATCTTGAATATTTGTGAATAAAATATCATTTGCATAATCTTCCTTGATAGACTGATTCCCCTCGTATACACTCACTCTCAAGATTGAAGTTCTGTAACAACTCGCATCTTATGATTTCTTTACACATAAACATAGCCAAGTGGTTTTAAAATGGGTGAATAAACCTTTCGTAATATCTGCCTTATTTTCATGTATTGAAAGCATTTCAATTATTAACTTGTGGCATGCAAATTGCTATTCTGCCACATATTCTGCAAATCATACTTATTTCCTAAAATAAAAGTATATTACTCTAGGTGATAAAAAATTATCAGATTAGGGTAAAATAATAACAGTAACAAAATAATGATAGAAGGAACAATTTGTTTTGCATGTGTAGGTTAGGATGAAAGGTGAAAAAGAAGGGATTTTTGGTAAGCACAAAGCAAGTCCATTTAGTTCCCTTCTCTCTAAAAACAAGAGATACAAGTCATGAGATTTACATTCATGTGTACTTATAATCTGCGTGGTGATCCAAAAACCTTTAAAAGGGGAAAAAAGTTCATGGTATATTTCTTAACCAACTCCGTCTAATTTCGTTTGGTCGCGACATAAGCCACTCGTCCTCTAAAGGTTAAAACAAAGAATTCATTGACATAAGTCTGAGAGGTGGACACTTCGATGTTTAAATATGTGCCTCTTTTCATATTGAAAAAGTCTCACTGAAAACGTCATCTAATGCGTGTTTCATGCCTTTCACAATTAAAAAAAAAAATTCTGAAAGAGACTTTTAGTTCAAAGGGAAATATATGTGATCCCAAATATATGTGATCTCAATCAAAAATAAATAAAAAGTGTGCAGTTGGAAAAAAACAATAACACACCTTTATAAAGAATATAAGAAAATGAGACACTTTCCAACAGATTACCGAATATAAATAAATGAGCTCGGAATAACACAATTAAGTGTTATAAAGATGCTGCACAAAAAAATAACACAATGGAATCAAACCTACTCAGAATTACATTATTAATTATTCTAAAAGTTCTTCAAAAACTTAAATCTAGAAGATAATCAACCAGACTTGAAATGACACATCCCAACAACAAAAATCTCAACGACAAATTGCAGAAGATAATTAAATTGTCTAGGAACGATGCAGTATATGAATTTTGAAACAGTCTAAGCTCGAGAATGTGTCTTGAACCTCAGATATTTGTTACATGCTTCTTGTCCAATAGGTATCTGGAGAGACAAAGGAAATATTACCTAGCCCTAAGACCTATTAATAAATTATGAATGGTATTTATTAAGGAGTGTTTTCGTTTCAAGGCAATTACCTCCCAATTCAGTGTTTCTGTGGAGTAAACATTTGAAGTTCCAGGCATTTGCTGTAGTGGTGGAAAGATATTTTTATCTACTTTAATGGATCCACTGAAGTCTATCCTCTGACTCTGAATATGTAAAGCTCTTTAAGAAGAACAGTAAGTGATATAATTGCTGGTTTCACATGACTCAAGTTTTAACTATCAATAAATTATAGAGTCTGGATTGAATATTTCCTTTAATGTACAAAGCTGTATTTCCCATAGAATCGATAGTACCACTCAGAAGTATATTTATATATATGGCATTCAAAATGCGGAATAGAATTATAAAAAAATTGCTGATATATCCAAATCATATTATGCTCTACAATAATTTATAGTATTTTCGTAAGAAAAAGACGATTGTAATTTTCAACTTCGTTAAAGATATCTATCAGCTGGTACATTGACAGAGTGAACAATTAGTGGTATGAATTTTTATGCATATAGAATTATGTTTCGTGCTTTAAATTTCAATACTGTAAGACGCTGAAATGAGACTATACATCATTCTTTACACATATGTATGAAAAGACAGTGACTTAACCGTTGACATACATTTAGTGTATTTAAAAGAAACTGAGAGTTGAGGAACACATTCTTCTTAGAGTATCTGCAGTTAATGATGGTAATGACTAGTTGATCATCTTGTCTGTGAACTTCAATGGGAAGATAGATACATGCATCTGCCCACTCAAGATGTTATGTAAAATGTAGGGACCTATTATCGGCCAAATGTCTCTGTTAAATTACTTGCAATTCTACAACAATGAGTTTTGTTGCAATGCGTTGTTACATGTACACCATAAGATGAAAGAGGTGAAGACAACCGGGGTGCATTTATTTGGTATGGCCTCAAGATTCAATGTATGAACACAGAGTAGAAAATTTTATTGTAGCTGAAATTTGAAATTGTAACAAAGATCATAATTTCCTACTTTATTACACAAATACATAAATAATTTTAATCTAATGGTCGTAAGTTTTCGGTCCACTAGCTTGAAAGATGACAAATGCATTATCTTCGAGAAATTTTAAAAGGAATTCACACTAGTCGGCATGAATATGCGTTCTATCACAGCAGAAAAGAGGAAGATGGAGGGCTTTGTGCAAAAATCCATATTAACCAATCAGAAATTGCTGTTGATGAAAGATGGATTGTATCATTTCGCTCGCTACTAGTTAGAAGAAATTCTAAATTTCTGCAATTATGAATGTTATCCTATGGAAATTCATTTATTTGTCCACCTACAGAATGGTCAGGCCCATTTAACGAAAGAAAAACTACTGAACGAGTTATATTCAAACTAGAAACAACCTTACGATTTTCTTCCAGCTGTGTAATGGAAAGGAGTGTACCTGCATCCTTCTATATCATTAAGTTTCAAAGCGTTATAAGTGGAATTATAAGAACAAGAGACGAAATTGTAAAATGAAACTGGGCTATTTGTTATTAAATCAGGCGACATAATCGGTTAAGTACACACTATTCAACCAATAAATAGTAAAGGATTTCATTTGTAATTACTAATTGATGAAGTGAACCTACATTTTTTTCTATATCTGAAAATAATTGAGGTAGGGGAATGTAGTTATTTTAAAGATGCTTACCAGGTTAAAAATCTTCTTGAAAATGTTGAGTGCTGGAATGTGAATTCAGAAGAAACTGCTACTACGCGCTCACCAAGAATATTTCTTACAAGCTTTGCTGTCAAAGTGAGCCTGGTCAAAATGAATCACCTATTAAATTAATTGAATTGGTTTTTTTAAAGTAATACTAATAATTATTTTCTTAAATTACTACGTGATACACATAAGACTTTCCTTATAACTAATTTTAGCTAATGTCGGATGGAGAAGGGAGATTGCCCAAGTTGTTACTCATTTTGGTTAGCTAGTAGTTGTTGACTGGAGGAGGGACAATTATTTCAGCATTTAAGTTGCTTTTGAATATAAATGCTTAAAGAAGCCAACATAAAACTTTTTTAGGTATTCAGGAACAGCAGAAGTTGTGCAGTATCTTAATTTGAAATCATCGCCTCTAATCCGGGATGAATCTCTTTAAGACTCTAATCTGGGATGAATATATTATGATCCACTAGGCATTATTTTAAGCCCTTAATGTCTCTGCGGAAACCGTACGGCACAAAAGCATGATAATGTGTCAAGTTATCTTAATCCTAACTTGTGAATGTTGGCAAAAACTGTCGGTTATTATTGCTGGAACGTGAACTGATAACATTCCTGCATTCAATAAGTGTGGATTCAATTGCAGCGGCTTCTATTCCAAATTAACTGATAATCTTCTTTAACAAGAAAATTATTGATTCCTCTTAAACTTGATGACTATAGAAATGGAAAGTAATGAGATTTTAATTAATACCGAGGAAAAACCATTACACGCTATGTTTCCATACGTATATGGATTTGCCAAAAGGTAATCCTTACAATACCAAACTGCACTATAAACATCATGAATAAACTATTTCAGTAGCAAATTTTGAAAATTCTTCAAGAATACAAGTCTGATGATACTATTTACATTGCAAAGAAACCTGTTATTTATTCAACTGAATTTTTTAACTTCTTTTGAACTACCTTATATACTTATACGTCTTTTGGTACTTAAAATTTATACCCCAATCATTATTTTCCGAATCCTCAATCCATTTTCACTCTGTAAAATAATCTATCGCATATGAAGCTTATACAAAATCTTCAAGTTTCTATTCTAATTGGATAAACCTCTGTAAAAAATATTTTCACTTTGATGATTTCCATAACTCCATCAGAATGCTTTATTCTAGTTTAAATGATTGTAATTTCATACAAGTATCTATTGTACTTTGAGTATGAATAAATTCTAAGAGCAATCTTTTAAAATTGTGAACTGGATTTGACCCATGTTCTAAGATTCACAATTACTGGAATGGTATCTTGCTCATCAAGCATATATTTATTCTGGTTACTTCAAAATCATGGTTAGGTTAAACTTCATATATATTTGCACTACATTGTCAGCATTTTAACCAAGTTATCGTTTTATTAGAGAAACACTTCAGATAACTTAATATTTATTACTTTTGGAATTACAACTATTTATTTTATTTGCCGTTATTTTGTAGATTTTAACTATAAATTATTTTAAGTTTAAAAGCAAATATTAAAATTGCTACTTTATTATTTATCATTATTCTATCTTTGTTATTATTTATAGTCATGTATTACTTTTACTCATTTGCAAATTATTTAAATACTTGAAAGTTTAAATATTAAACCTATTATTAAAGGAAATTTTTTGTAAATTTTAATTATCATTTGAAGACAATAAATTTCTTAGAACATAGAATTTCAAAATTTATATTCATATTTCTTTCATTCATTTACTTCTGTTTATTTATTATGAAACTTTGTTCATTCTTTATTTTAATTTAAAAGTGTTTACAGGTTTCTGTAACCACTTTGATATTACTTGAGATATTTGAGAGCCTTTGCTTGACTTTTTTCTTATGGGTCGTGTTGTTATGGTAGAGAGAAAACTTGGTCAATGGTTTTAATTAATTTCAATTATAGGCTTTTAAATAATTGTTGAATGTAAGAAGTCTTATGATATTTATTTCTTGAAAACTCTGATAGTTGGTTCTGATGCTCAATCTTTGTTTGGGATATATTCCTTGCTTTTGCTAGATTATCATCATTTCCTTGAAGAGTAATTTATAATTACATGTTCCATTTGCGTTACATTGACATTTTTGAATAATTTATTCCGATTAATTATACTTATATGAATATTTTGGAGATGAGCTCTAAATTATGATTCAAGTAATTGAAACATAAATCTTTCAAATTTCAAAATATAATAAGTTCAGTCCAAATAAAAATAAAAGATTGTTTAAAAACATAAATACACATATTTTGCATTCAGTAATTATTTCAATATATTAATAAAAAGCTACTTATTTGCGTAGTATTTAGATATATTAATTATGTATTTTTGTGGTAGAATTACTTCACAATATATTTGTTATGCTTGTTAGATTTATTGTAGAATTTTTTTAATATTATCTGTATAAAAAATGTGTACTTTAGCTGGTATATTAATAACTAATTATTGTTCTTTATTAATGCTCCCGACCGCAAATCTAAGCTAACAAAAAATGAAAGATAACGAATTTTTCTATTAGTGCTATAAACTAATTCAAATTCCAAACACAATAGTTGTTCCAGAGTTACAACAAATAATTTTTGCAACGAAAATTTTAAATTAAGACATTTTAACAAGCAATAAGTAACTAATTGTATTTTTACATAATAATGGTTAATTTAAAATTAAATTACTTCAAAGGCTTTCAAGACATGTTAAGTAATATGAAAATCTGTCATATGCGATCCCTGAAGCCACTGAATAGCAATTATTAAATATATTGATATTAATAATCCTTGAATCAGATATATAAGTATTATAACTAAAAATAATTTCATTGTAAAAAAATAATAATAATCTATATTTTTATAATGTTTTTGCAAAAACTTGCGGTTTACAATACAGTTTACAAAGATATGTATATTATGTCTTTCGTTAAGATATTTGCCATATTTATCACCTTTAAGCTAAATTCATTTTTAAATAAGAGAGCTAATTATGAAAGAGTAAATTAGATTTTAACTATAAACAAAATTGCTACAAAAAAAAAATCAATCCCATTTCTTTTTTTTTTTTTGTAATTTCTCAAGAAAAAATATTTAAAGAAAATAATGTTATTAATAGTATTTAATAAAATATTATTTTTATACTTAACTAATTTATATTCCTCTTTAGCTTAAGATTCAGGCAGCATGTAAAATTCGGTGTAGAATAATAAATGTGCTGTGAAATCCAATTCGCCATTCCTTTTAAACCTCTGAAGTTGGGGCTCTATTTTTCTTCCGAATAAGAACTATTTTCGTAGGGGATTCAGAAAGTCTTAATGGAATTACTCTCGGATTCAGACAACCTTTGGGATCAATTTATTTTCCCAGGAAATCGCATTAAAAGGAATGAAATCCCTATGCTTACTGGTTCCGGACCAATCGCAGTGTGTTAGGACAACGAAGAAGCGTTAGGAAGAAGAATGCTATTCAAACTTCCTTAAAAGTGATAGTTGATGATCATTAGGTTGAATTAATGTCACTTTATCGAGTTCTTCTTTGGGGAAATGAGTGATGAGTAAGAGAAACATTAAATTTCGTTTGAGGAAATAAGGCAGAAAATAAAAGAAAAGGGGTATTTGTACGAAGTGAAACAATGAATAAATTTTTTAAAAGCTCATACTATGAAAAACTGGTTATTTATACAATACAGTTTTTTTTCTTATTACAACAAACAGAAATTCACAAGAAACTACTTAACATAATTATTGTGTACAAAGCAATATTTAGCTAAAAATTAGTATTATTCATTAACTTTTAGCTCAAATTTCAAGCATTGCATGACATTCATTCATTCATAATTTCGAAGATATTACGCCAAAGTAAAATACCAACTATCTTTTTTTCAGAATGTCATTATATATTTCAGAAGACAATTTGTTTCAAAAAAGAATTCTTACTAGAAAACTATTTTAAGATGCGCATGTGTTATATAAGTAAATGGTTTGTCAAGAAATAATCAATTCTACAGAGGAATACAAATAGTTTTATATAAAATAGCACATCTACATCCCATTATTGATATGTATATATATAATATTTTATTGAAATTTATTGTTAAAGTTAATATTTATTGTAGGAATGCTTAAATTACTTTTTCAATCTTAAGAATAAACAACATTTCACTATTAATAAAACCTGTGCGAAACCATATAAACGATCAATGTCAATTAAATACCAACAATAATTAATTTTTGTGAAATATTAGCTGAATATCTACGATATATAATTAAGAATTAATTTATATATTTTCAATATATTTTTCATTTGTAAAAATAGTATCTTAATTTAAAACTGTTACTACAGTATATTATGTCAAAACTTAAAAAATTAGTTTAAAAATTTTGTAAGTATTATATATATATATATATATATATATATATATATATATATATATATATTCTCCTACAAAACAGATATGAGGTTAGACCTTTCCATTTCTAAATACACTTTACTTTAAAAAATAATATAACTTGCATTCACTCTATTAATATAAGCTATTAAAATCTATACATAAATTTCTCTAACACAACTATCATTCGAAAACAAAGTGGTTTGAATAACTATCTTTAATTTTCGTCCCTCATTTTTAAAATATATTTTTCATTGTAACAAATAATACCAACATGTCTTACTACAATTAGTACATTCTACTTTTATTTTACAAAAAGAGCCTACGCAGCGAATCTAGGATTAAAGCAGCGAAGACAAAAAAAACTTTTTTTATTAATATATATTTCTGTTGTTCAAGTGATAAGGTTTTCCCATATTCACGATTTATACTTGCATGAGATGAGTCACTGTAGAACTGATACAACTTAGATTTCGCGGCGGAATTGTAAACAAACAACTGGGTGGCCACTGCAGTTCGCTCCTTTTGCTTCTTTTCATTCCGGTTTTCTCTTTGCTAACTCACAATATTAACACTTAATGGAATTTTGATTTGCTGGACATAACTCTGTCTTTTCTTATACCGATTAAAGCTTTTATAAAAAACAATTAACACTAGAGTTACCATATTTCTGGTATACTTGGAACTGTCGTTTAAATTCATAGCTGACTCACGGATTTCAGTCATGCTAATCTTATTTTTTTATAATTATACAGACGTAAAATAATATGTTACATGATTAATATAATGATTTTTACTTAATGATTTATTAAATTTAACTTTTAGAATATTACATAATATAAAATTTACAGTTAATAGGAAATTATCTTTAAGAAATATTTATCAATTTCTAATTACTGAATACATACTATAGATTTGTGTAGATTGTATAAAATGAAATGTAAAAATATCATTTAAATAACCTATATTTTAATTAGTTTAAATCTCATAATGTTCCTACAAATTAATAAGATATTAAATTACAATAAAAACTTAGTTTGCATATCATTTTACTTATATTATACCATTTTTTCTTGAAACACTTCACACAGAATTATATAGACTTTGTTTCTTTGTATGCTGTGCTTAATCTATTTACAAATTTGGAAAATTTGTCACCACAATATTAATTTAATTCCCTTTGCATTGATTTATTGCATGTTTGAAGATTTTTGGGTAGTTAACGATTGAGCGATTAACTTCTGCATTTTTTGCAATTTCTTTCTGCATTAACTTCACTGCTAATTTCAGAATACAGCATCTTCTACTCAGATTAGAGCCTGTTCTCTCTTTAAAAACTAAACATACATAAATCACCACTGGGTCTAAAATTTTGATGAAAAAAAAACATGCATAGGTCAATGCCTTGATGCAGATTTCCTGGAATATTTTCTAACCATCTGATCTACATCATCGAATCAAACAAGACAACACAATTTGTGGAATTACAGAAATTTATTATTTTACAATTCCACAAAATTTGCTGCTTCTAACACATATTGAGTAATTTCTGATAAAGAATGTGATGTTTAAGAAGAAGTATATTTTTGTGTTTTTCACATTGGTAAGAAGCAAGAATTGTGTTCTTATGTGTCAGGAAGGTTGTTGAATTTAATTATTGTTTTTTCGTTTTCATCTAAGATTTTGAAACTTCACTTTTAACTTAACTGAATGTTTCACCCCACCTCAAACCATTTTCTTTTGGGTTTTCTACAAGTTCTTGAAAAGTAAAAAAATCTGCCAATTGTTATATTTCGTCCTGTTTTGAGTTAAGACTGTACTAACATTAGAGCAACATTTTCATCAACACTTAGATCCTTTGATTTGGAATAATCTTTTCCTAAATATGGAAATGCGTAGATTATGTACTTTGAACTCCCATCTACAGAAAACAAAAATTTGATACCAAATTTGCTGAGTTTGTTTGGCATATATTCCAAAAATGTACAGCGTATCTTTGACAGAAATAGCTACTCATCTACAGTAATGTCTTCGACTAGTTTCTAACACACGAGACAATGTTCTATAAAGGTATTCTAAACCTCTGATATTAGTGTAAATATATCATCTTTAAATCTATCTGATTTTGAAACTTTCAAGTCAAAACGCATGTATCACATGATTTCTAAAAATCCTTTCCCGCTCATTGTTGAAGGGAAAAACATTCAGTCACCAGATATTAAACCAAGCACTAATGAAGGAACCCCCTTTTATAGCATAAGTTCCTCAAACATATAATATTACTATAAAGGAATTCAGTTCATCGAGAGAAATGCTCCAAGTTTCATGATTTAATTTTGATCTTTCTTTAACTTTCTGTTCATTTCTTCATGACATTCAAAATTTTATCATTTATGAAAAAGCCTCTAGAAAATTGTAGGACTGCTATTAATAATATTGCTTCTGGAATAATGTGTAGTTCCCATATTTACTTTAAGAATGCTTCAAATACGTTGTCTACAAGAAGAAATTGTACGCTGCGGATATATTTTCCATCTAGTTCCATTTTTCGCTTTTTCTTAATCACTTTGAAGAGGTGATTGTTCTCCTTTATTTTTTACACTTTTTTCTTAGCACTTTTACAATTCTCTGTTGCTTTAGAAATTCCCAAGTTGCATTTACTTGGAAAATTTTCATTCACCTCGCTGTCACTTGAATAAGATTCAGACGATGAAATTATTTGAGCATTTTCCACAATATTTCTTTCTTCGTTCGTTTATAACAAAATTTTCATTATGATCAGGACATGTAATTTCGAAAAATTATGTATAAAAGATATAAGAACATTTTACTAAATTCTAATACTTAGATACAATAGCTTCTAATCGCAAAAGCTTCCACATCAGCCCAGATGTGTGGACATATCCTATTCTCATTTTCACTTTTTTGTAAAAAGTAGGTGCAATACATCTCCTACAACAATTCTTTTACAATTGAAAAATATAGATATGAAATTCTAGATGAAATAAAAGAAAAGACAATTATATTCTTTGTGTCAACTATGACCTCCATTGTAGTTCTGGTGTGAAGACATGAAAATAAGAAAAAATATTCCTTAGAATTCAACCAAATTCGTTTTAAGGCATTAGATTGAATATTTAGAAAAAATCAACAAATTAGAATACTTAATTTTGAAATGCAACTATCGAACAAGTAAAAACATGCGTCTTGTGTCAGAGATGATCCGCCTCGGTAATTCTAGTCTTAAATCACTAACGGAATATTCTTTTCTGAATTCTTTATTACGTTCAAATACTGATTCATTTGGTAGAACTAGAGGGCGTTTTAAAGTGCTAAAATAACTGAAGAAATACCTAAAGATTCTAAGCTTCTGATTTGAATTTGAATTTTATCAAAGAGTTGCCAAATATTTTTACATCACTCGAACGCTTAAGTGGGAGAATTTCTAATAACTGACTAATGTTGGGTGTTATGAAACTTTCTTTACTGCCGAATCACTGTTCTAGTCAATCAACAGCTTTAACATAATTTTCTTGAAAAATAGAAAAATCTGCGATAGTTTCCAAAGCTATTCCAGTTAAATGGGATTTGAAATATAAAATATACTTACGTCGTCTTGAGATGTATTATTATGTATCTACGTCTCGTAAAAGTTGCATAATGTAAGCCATTAACAAATATACTGCTGTTTGTAGAAAATGCAACACCATGAAAAAATCATCAGAATCAAATGAAATTTAATGCAAAAACGACTTGTACTGATACAAATAAATGATGAAATTTTCAAAACAAAAGAAACAAATTAAGCGTCCGAAATCAATATTTGGTGCAGCCACCATGCGCTGCAATAAGTGCTGCTATACGACGTGGCATGGAGTCAAACAGATGTTGAATATCTGCTTGAGGAAGAGAATTCCATATCGCTTGTATGCGCAACCAAAGTTCGTCTTTGGAAACTGCAGGACGCGGATCACGAGCGAGACGCCGACCAACCATATCCCACACGTGCTCAATAGGCGACATATCCGGTGAATAAGCAGGCCAAGGAAGAAGTTGCATGCGTTGTGCTGAACAGAAGTCTCGAACAGTCCGCGCAACATGTGGGCGTGCATTATCCTGCTGAAAGATAGCTCCAGGGATGCCTTGAAGGAAAGGAACGACTTCGGGCTGTAGCACTTCACGGACGTACCTGTTGCTATTGAGATTACCCTCAATTCGTATCAAATTGGATCGTCCATGATACGAAATCGCACCCCAGACCATAACTCCGGGTGTTCGACCACTATGTCGTTCAATAATACACTCAGGAAGGCAGCGTTGACCGGCATAACGTCTAACACGAACACGGCCATCATGGGTCCACAAATTGAAGCGTGATTCATCTGAAAAGACAACTTGGTGCCAATCAGCTCGCCTGTCTCTGTGCTCAAGAGCCCACTGCCGACGCAGCCGTCGATGATTCGCCGTGAGGGGAATCCTGTATAAAGGCACCCTTGCACGCAATCCACAAAGCAGCAGACGACGACGAATTGACGAAGCCGACAATTGTACACCTGTAGCAGTAGACCAACGTGCTGCCAGCTGCCTGGAGGAAGCTGTGCGATCATTCACCGCCATGCGGAGCAGGTGTCGATCATCGCGCTCTGACGTCACCTTCTGTCGTCCAGTGCCTGTTTTTCGAGTTGTTCGGTGCTCGTCGGTCCACTGCTTCCAAACTCGCATCACTGTGGAACTGTTCCGCTGCATACGAGCTGCTATTGCGCGATAGGAAAATCCTCCTTCTCGAAGGCCGATTATCCTCCCTCGTTCAAACTCCGTAAGTTGCTTGAATTTCTTATTCTTCCGTCGTGGAGGCATACTCAGGTCTCACTAAACGTTTGCCACTAACAAATAATCATAGACTTTTTTCAACGTCCCGCTACAGCACTTTATTTATACGCTTTCAGCATCAATTCAGAGGGCGCTGCGCGCGCCGCGCACGCGCGATGGCTCTGAAACTTTATTAATTTGCATAATATCCTATAATTGACATTTGCTGCGAATTTCATTTGATTCTGATGATTCCTTCATGGTGTTGCATTTTCTACAAACAGCAGTTTATTACCAGAAAATTTCGACGTTGATTGTTTGGTGTATAACACTCGTTTCAAGTGCTGAATGGCTGGGTAGATTAAGAGGTTCGAGAGTAGCTTTATTTTGATACAAACTTTGCAAATATACATTTGCTTTGAAGCTCCAAGCTACAAGTTTTTGAAGAAGTTTTTAGCTGATTCTAAATCTTTATTCAGATCCTCGGGTTTTAATAACTTTCCTAAATGAGAATTAACTAATTTAAAATAATCGAATATATCGTTTGATTGTTTTTATAAAGATCAATGTTTCTCTCATCAGTAGATACTTCTGATTCCTGAATTTATTCTTAAATTTAAAGAATAAGTTTAGTAACTGACGTTTTCAATGTTGTATGCTTTTTTTTTTTTTGAATAACTGAATAAGTTCAGAGCGTTTGCAACTATCAAAATCAAATGTATTATATATAATAATCAAAGTATTTTCAAATATATCCGTTCAATCTCGTATATATTTATATACTTAAAATTATTTAAAGCACAAGATCATAACCTGGTAGGGATATCATATCAAAAAACCAATTTTTCTCTTTTTAAATACAGAATTGATATGTAATTATTCATTAAGAATATGAAAACATTGATGCACCTCTTCTGTCATTCTCTGAAGTTCGTGCATTAAAGCTTTATCTTTAGCTGCAAAGAAATTGTCCCATTAAATTAATTATCTACTCCGAAAAATGACTGCACTCCCTTGTAAATAAGATAATGTATTATTAACATTAATTCATGTACTACAGAAAGTTACACATCACACTAAATAACGCAACAAACGTGTACATTAGAGTGCGAAAACGTTCTATTTAAGTTTTTTTCTGTTTTAGTGCTCTCTCTGCTCACTTCTATCTACAGCGCTTCAGGAGGAAGTCACGTGGTATCTGCAGGAAAAGTAACCAGTTCTGAACACCATGATTTATAGAAAGTCGAATGTAAAACAAATTTATTACTATTTCTTTTAGAATGAACGACTATATCATTTAAGTCAAATGTCACCCTACTTTTTTTTTCAGGACAATCCATCAGAATTATTGAAACAAATCTGTCAATTGGTAAAAATGTTCTTTTATTTCTTATGACAGTTTTCTTATAAATAGAACAGAAACAATAATTCTAAGATAAGCCCAAATTAGTCGAT
>BMAW01005663.1:968664-999816 GCA_019974015.1 Nephila pilipes | reverse complement strand
CGTGTTTCATTTTAAAATCACTTTTGTTGTTATTACGCAAAAACGATTAGAGTATAAATTTTCAAATTTATTGATTCTATTTAACTATTCTCATATTAATTTTAAAATGTCGTACCTCACTAAAGGACGTCGGGAAGATATATTTATCCTAGCGAAAGAATTAGATCTAAAGCCTGATTCTTCAATGACAGTTAAGAAATTAAGGGACTTAATCACTAAAGATACTGAATATGATGAGGAATTCACTAAAAATTTGTTTACGAGTATAATAGAACAGCGAAAAACGAAAGAAGAAATTGAAGAAAAGTTGCGCCTTGAAACACTTGCCGAAGCACAACGAAAACAAGAATTTGAAGAAAAGTTGCGTCTAGAAACCCTTGCTATAGAAGAGAAACGACGACAAGATCAACATGAAATTGAGCTAGAGCGATTAAAATTAGAGAATCAACTCAAATTATACTCAACGGTTGACGAAACCGACCATTCGAAATTACTAGGCAAGGAAATATCCAAATTTCTCCATGAATATGAAGTTAAAGAAGATATTAGCTTATATTTAGTCTTATTCGAACGTCAAGTGCAACGATTAACAATTTCAAGAGAACATTGGGTTTCATATCTTTTAGGACTCTTACCGTCCGAAATTTCTCACATAATCGCACGTGAACCAGAGGAGATAGCAAACGACTACGACCACGTAAAAGAACTTCTGTTAAAAAGATTTAAATTAACGCCAGAGAAGTTTCGCCAGTTATTTACCACGCATCAAAAAGTTTATAGCCACACTTGGACCGATTTTTATCACGAACTTGCAACATATTTTGACGGATGGACATCAGGGTTAAAAATCGAATCTTTTGAAGAATTAAGAAAACTGATCATCTCAGATCAAATGAAACGTAGAGCTCCTACAGACTTTAAGCAACATTTTCTAGACGAATGGACAACGATAAATTCGCCAGCCGAATTAGCAGAAAAGTTCGAAGAGTATGAAGACGTCAGGAGAACATTAAGTCAAAAGCCAGTTAATACGCATTTTAGGGGGAAACAAGATTTCAGAGCTTCAGAACAATTTCGTCAGTTTGAATCGCCACGAAAGTTCGAGCAGGGTAGATCAGGTGGGAAAGTTGCAGCAACCACTAGTTACAATCGACATCACGATGCTCAATCCGCTAGTCACAGAAGTCATGAAGGAAATCACTTTAACTCAAATCGACGGATCGAAAATCGAATTAACGGCAGAGAAAGATATTCGAATTCAAATGTTTCTAATCACGCTCAAACGAATTACTCCAGGTTTAGAAGATTCAACGATTCAGCGAAAGAGCTAAATACAAGCCAGCCGAAGAGAACTACGAATTTCACGAGAGAAACAAGCAAGCCTACGGCAACATGTGCCACTATCAATCAAGAAAATCTACGCAACAAGGAAATAATGTTTGGAAACAAGAAAATTACTGCGCTTATCGACACCGGAAGTACCGTCAGTCTACTACGAGAAAATACCAGCAGAAGAATCATCGATCCAGCGAAACTAGCGAAGAACAAAATTGTCTTAACAGGCATAGGTGATGCTCAAGTCACTACGATGGGATCTTTCGAACAAGAATTTCAGATAGATGAAGAAAACTATTCACTAACTTGGCATGTAGTACCTACAGCAAAACTAAAGTTCGAAGCAGTCATAGGTTCAGATATTTTAGAACAAGCATCAGTCAACTTCACCACGAAGAATGGTGTAGAATTTGTTAAATATGAAAATCAAGCATTCTTAATTCAGATACTAGCGGAAAACGTCGAAAAAGTAGAACTGAATCACATAGGAGATCCTGAGATCAAAAAAGAACTTACGGAAATGATAGAAAGCTACAAGCCTGAAAAGACGGCAAGCACCGATGTTACCATGCGAATTATTTTAAAAGATGATGAACCAGTTTGTCAATCGCCACGGCGATTAGCATTTACGGAAAGAGAAGAAGTAAACAAACAGATAGAAGATGGCTCAAAGAAGGCATCATACGCCCAAGCTCATCAGAGTACGCCAGTCCAGTCGTAATGGTCAAAAAGAAAGATGGAACTTCGAGAACGTGCATCGATTACCGAAAACTGAACCAGAAGCTAGTGAAAGATAAATTTCCTTTACCTCTCATCGAAGATGTTTTAGATACGCTACAAGAAGCAAAAGTTTACTCCACGTTAGATTTACGAAACGGATTTTTCCACGTCAGTGTTGATGAAGATTGCAGAAAATTCACGTCTTTTATCGTTCCAGATGGACAGTTCGAGTTCAATAAAGTTCCTTTTGGGTTAAGCACGAGCCCAGGTGTTTTTCAGAGATTTGTCACAAGCATATTCAGAGACCTTACACGTAAAAGAATTTTAGTAAGCTATATGGATGATCTTATCGTTCCAGCAAAAGATGAAAGAGAAGGACTCCAAAAACTTAAAATTGTATTCGAAGTTGCAAAGAAATATGGTCTAGAGATAAAATTCAAGAAGTGTCAGTTTCTAATGCGAAAGGTTGAATTTTTAGGTCACATAGTAGAGAATGGAATCATCAAGCCCTCAGTTGCAAAGACATTAGCAGTTGCAAAATTTCCAGAACCAACGACCGTAAAGAAAGTACAAAGTTTTCTAGGATTAACAGGATATTTCAGAAAATATGTCAAAGATTACTCGAAAATTGCAAAACCGTTAAGCGACCTTACAAGGAAAGAAAATCCGTTTGTTTTTGGAACACAACAGAAAGAAGCATTCGAAAAGTTAAAGAAAGTATTGTCTGAAAGTCCAGTCTTACACATTTACAAGTATGGAAGAAGAACAGAATTACACACAGACGCAAGTAAACTAGGCTACGGAGCAGTTTTATTACAAGAAGCCGACGATGGCAAATTACATCCTATTTATTATATGTCGAAGAAAACAAGTCCAGCTGAAGAGAAGTATGATAGTTATGAATTAGAAGTTCTCGCAATCATAACAGCATTAAAGAAGTTTCGAGTATACATCTTAGGTCAGCATTTCAAAATACTCACAGATTGTTCTGCGTTCCAAAAGACCATGCATAAAAAAGATTTGATTACACGTATAGCCAGATGGGCTCTTCAATTAGAAGAATTCGACTACGAAATCGAACATCGAACAGGAACTAGAATGCAACACGTAGATGCTTTGAGTAGACATCCTGTCATGATGATCAGCAGTGACACTCTAACAGCGAAATTAAAGAAAGCCCAGGAAGAGGACGAAAACATTTTAACATTGAAGTCGATATTAGAAAAGCAAGATTCAGAAGACTTTTTTGAAAGAAATAGAATATTTTACAAATACTCAAATGGTAGAGAATTGATAGTAGCTCCAAAAGACATGCAAATTGAATTAATTAAATTAGCTCACGAAAGTGGTCATTTTTCAGTAGCAAAAACAGAAGAGATCGTCAAACAAGAATTTTTCATTCCAAATTTAACGATATTAGTAAAGAACGTAATAATAAATTGTGTACCATGTATCTTAGCTAATAGAAAGAGTGGCAAAAAGGAATGTTTTTTAAATCCTATTCCAAAAGAAGACAACCCTTTAAGCACATACCATATCGATTTCATAGGACCGTTACCATCAACAAATAAGAATTATCAACACATTTTCACTGTTATAGATGCTTTTACGAAATTCACTTGGTTGTACCCTGTAAAAACTGTGTCAGCTGAAAATGCTCTAGAGAAACTAAAACTACAACAAAAAACCTTTGGAAACCCCGTTAGAATCATATCATCCGTTAGAATCTCGACCCAAAGCAAGTGAGTGAGAGATAATTTTGATAACCATTTTGAAATAGAATTAAAGGGCGTTGAGGGTTAAGAGAGAGAGAGGGAGAAAGAGCAATTATTACATATTCATTATATGATTTTAAAAAAAAAAATTTTAATTTAAATTTTACTGTTTAATATGTGCTGAGTGTGGATTTTTATTACTCAAACTTTCATTTAAGAAATACTGAACTTTTAAATAATAATGTCTATCGAGTTAATTTAGAGAGAAGCGTTATACGACTGTATACATTGTTACGAAAATTTCAATCATCGTGTGTATTAGCGAAAATTAATCCAACAAGTAATAGCAAATAACAAATAATAGGAGGACAGTAGGAAATGACAAATTCACAAATTTCAAAAACACAAATTTCAAATTCAAATTGAAGATTTATTCACAAATCTACTGGTCAAGACGACATAAAGGTAACAGAGCTTGGACAGTAATAGCACAAACAGAAATCACAGCACTTGTACAGATTAGTGACACGGATACAGGAACAAAAACAGCACTTGTAATGACAGTCACAGCTGTATCAAGACCACATTCTGGAATCTTTGATTTTTCGCCAGCCGCCAAATTCTTCGTCAAGATTAAGAGGTCATTGCTTAAACTAACCTTGGCTGACTGTTGAAATCTCTGTAAATGTTTCTTTTCCTTAATGAGAGAACCTTTGCAAGGAAGCGTCAACTGGAGTTCGTAACAATAGAAAATTTTTACACACACACACACACACACATATATATATATATATATATATATATTGGATTAGATGTGCACTTCCAATTTGAAAAATGTTTTAAAAAAAGTAAAGAATGTTTTTACGGGCTTTTCGAACCCCAAACCCCATTTACAAAAAAATTACAAAAATTAAATTTTTATACGGTCCCCAGGTCCTATCACTTATATTTAGGAAAAGATGCATTAAACAAAAACAAAGTAAATACGAAAAGTTTCATTTTATAACGATAAAAACTAACCGAGTTATGCCTACATAAAGGTGAAGCATATGAATTGCTCAGAAAAGGGGGTCGTATATAAATTGAGTTTAGAGAACAGTAATTCATTATCTACAGAAAGAGCAAAAGAAAAACATCATAGTAAACATCGAAATAAACATCATAGATTGACAATTTGTATTGCTGTATGGCAAAGAATGAAAGTTAAATTAAAGAAATACAACTTGTACCGAAAAGATTAAAACAGCTTGTTTTAACAAACAGCAACAAAAGAATACAGGATTTGCAGTTCAAATTATAGCATAATGTGGAATGATGCACCAATCATGAATCAGGGGCTTTATTATATCAGAATGACCAAATTAACTTAAATAATGTTCAAAATGACTGCCTTTCGCAAAAATGCAGTACCGAACCCACGTCAGAAACTCCGCCTGTAGCTTCTGTAACATATTTGGTGTCACAGATCTGTATGTCATGCTGATTCGATTGAGTGAATTGGATTTACTCGTGGATTCACGTTCGTACACTTTGCTTTTTAGGAAGCCCCAGAGAAAGAAATCCAGAGGACTTAGGTCAGGTGATCGCGAGGTCATTCCTGTTGACCTTCGTAGCCAATTATTCGAGTGTCAAATGTCTGCGCCAAAAATGTACATGGTTGCGCAGATTTGTGTGCGGGTGCACCATCATGCTGGTACCACTTGCGTGACAAATCCCATAAGGAAACTTCATCTTCTAAGAAATCGGCTAGCAGTCCAGATAAAGTTTCCGTATATGATTCTGATGTTAAAGGTCCACCCAATTAAGGTGCTCTTTCATATTCCACACCACACATTCACCGACCAACGCACTTGGTGGCGATTCGGTCGTATTAGATGAAGGTTTTGGAGGGACCAATAATGCGTATTTTGTGTATTAATAGTGCCTTGCCTCGAGAACTGGCATTCATCCGACCACAAAACTTCATTTAAAAAATTTGGATTTTCATCCAATGTGTTTAACACGAAATTGCAAAAATGAAAACAACGCTCCTGGTCTCCGGGCATCAGCTCCTACGCCAGGACTGGACGACAAGGATATGCACCATACGTATGTAATATGTTGCACACCGTCGATTTTGAGTAGGAACAAGCCTTGATAATATCCCGGACACTACTTTCAGAATGAGCCAGGGCATGTCCTAGAACTTCCTCAGCGGGTATCCGCAAGCTTCAAGGTGTGTCACGAGACAAGGGAATACGTCTATGACAACTCCCAGTTTTATACAAGCGTTGAACAGCACGCGCAATTGTACAATAAGATGGATGTCTTCGACTGGAAAATTTAATGGCATAAAGTCTAGCCGCCTCTCTCTTATTTCGATTACATTGCCCATACAACAGTACCATTTCGCAGTATTCTTCATTTGTATACATCTCGTTCTCCCGTACTAGATTTCGTAATATTAGAATACGACTGTATGCAATTGCAAGCGAATACACAACAGATTTTTAACGATGGCCATGATCAGTACCGCAGGAAATAAGTCTATTTTTTTGGAACTGCTTTTGAAATGTTTTCTTCGTCCAAAATATTTTATTTTGTCTATGTTTTACACGTACACAGAATAAATTTTATTTCTTAAGTACTTAATTATTGTATTATTAACGTAATGTATGTACTTTTAAATTTAAAAACGATTTACATAAGAGTGACGTGCAAGAGCGAAAGTTTCCTGGCAAAGTTTCAATTAATTTCACTTTGGAAGCGGCCCCTTACTAGCTTCTTGAACATGGCTGGGAAAATGGATGAAATGTATGATTTTCAAAGTTCCATAACTCGGCCAGTTTTTATCGTAATAAAATGAACCTTTTTGTGTTGACTTTGTTTTTGTGTACTGCATCTTTTCTTAAATATGTGATATGACCTGGGGACCGTATAAAAATTTAATTTTCGTAATTTTTTTCTAAATGGGTGTTTTGGTTCGAAAAACAAATAAAAGCATTCTTTACCTTTTTTAAAATATTTTTTAAATTGGAAGTGCATATCTCATATCTAAATCGAACGATTCGGGAATTAGCTATTGGGTCACATTAACGCTGGACACCCTGTATGTGTGTGTATATATATATATATATATGAGGGCCCTAGAAATCCAAAGAATACTCGGCTTATTTCGCTGAACTGTTGGTTCTTATTTGTACTTGAAGTTTTTAGAGAGTAGTTTACGATTCATGAGTTCGAAGTTTGATAACTATTTGCTTCTAGCGACCTATTTCCGAAGGATCTTCCTAGTTTTCATCGTGTTTACTCCTATATTTTCTACCTATGTTTAAGGGAAATGGGATAGATAATCCGTGGTCCTGGGTAGTTAGATGAGGCGCAGTTATTTTTAGTAACCAGCACAAACATTTAGTTGTCCTTAGAACCCATGGAGTAAATTTACGTAATTTTCTTCGGCTTGAGATTTAATGTTGTGAACAATTGTTTACGTTGATCAATATTGAGAAGCCTTAGCGTGACTATTGTGTTTTTGTACTGCAGCCAATGGATATTTTTTCCATTCTAATCGACTGGAATGTAGAAGTTCGAGAACACAGAGAAAGAGTGAAACCTTCTGTTGTTTTCAAATTATTTTTATCGACCTGCAGATTCAAAAAAATATGCGGCTGGATTCGCTGAAAATTTCAATTTCAGTTTGTTCTTATTAGAGCCAGAAATGCTTAAAGATTGGTTTATTGTTGATTTTTCATTTTTGTTGCATAACAATGATAACAGAACTATTTTTGTACAAAATATCCTTACTCAATATATTTTTTAAAAAAATTTATTATTTTCATGGACTTATAATTTGAAAAATTAAGAATATATTTTAATTATTTTACATAGTTCCTTTATAAAGCATGTGTACAAACTTCAAAGTATTTAATATTAATTTCAATGAATTATAGCTAGCCAAATATTGTGTGAATTCTCTGCTATCAAGATAAATTTAAGATCCTTTAAGGGACGGCACCGAGGTTACACAAACCATAAATTCGCTGAGAAGTATTTCAAATTAGCCTCTCTATTGCCATTCGTCTGCCATGGATACCGGAGAAATTCTGCAGGTGAATACACAATGCTTAGTTCAGGAGTGCAGCGTCACGAATAAGTCTCTTCCTCAACCTGCCCTAGTGGGATCTGAACAGTGGAGCAGCTAAGGGGCAGAAAGGAGGATATCTTTACCCGTATGCAGCATGTAAGCAACTTGATGATGTTCCGATATTTTAGAATGAAATATTTTGCATCCTTAAATGCACTAAAAAGTAAACAAAAACATTCGCATATTCAACCAATCTCTCGGTCAATATGAAAATACCTTGTTTGTCTTTTTGTATTTTTTTTATTTCGAAGCACTTATCTTGTCCTACCCGAAATCATCCATGGCACAAGAAAGATTGTCAGCTTTGGTTGTGCTGTATGTGGCGTGGGAGGTTACCCACAGTACACATTTCCATGAACTAATTGATAAATTCACTGTAGCAAAGTTCCTCTTAAAGTTAATAATTACATTTAAGGCATTATATCGAGGTATTCAAAATGTAAAAGTCATCCAATTTCAAATTTCCATAAATAAATGACACAGGTTGATTAGTAATAACTACATGATTACAAAGAGAAAATGTTGCTTTTTTTGCAAGTGTTCGATATAACTTTCTTTAGTTTCATGTATTATGTCAATTCGATATGTAAATTCCTGCCAAATACGTTGTAAAGTGACGGTAGTAATTGATTGTACAGCCGCAAAAATCCGTTGTTTAAGTTTACATGCATTTTTTTAGTTTTGGTGGTGCATGCACTTTATCTTTTACAAACCCTCCAAAGAAAGAAATCCCATGAAGCCATATCAGATGACTTAGGTGGTCAGCTGTGCAACATCAAGTTATCTGGTCCACTGCGACCAATCCAAATGCGAGGTAACTCTGTGAAAGCTTCTGAAACAGCTTTTGTGAAATAGCTTCAAAAAGAACATACGAGGGTCATTTATTTTTCACAATACAAAACTTTCACATTTTTCTTTTGCCTTCAGGCATTGCAAATCCTTATGTGTCGCTTATTTTTGAAAATATGGAATTTTGAAATCGGAAGAACCATTTTGAGTAACTATGTCCAGTCATTTTTTTAAAAACTTTATAATATCTTCATTTTTAAGTTATAATATATATTGAATCCAGCATAATATTTAGGTTTTACAATATTGTATTTGAATAACATTTTAGAACAGTACTATTTTTGAATTAGCATTGGTGTTTTGTTTTACTTTGAACTACGAGGGTGGTTCAAAAAGTTCTCGGAACTGAAGACATATGACATCAATAAGGCAAATAGTTGTGGCTATTTGTAAGGGAAACTCTCTCACTTCCCTCAGTGTGGGGAGGTCGGAAGTAAGACTCGACATGTTCTAAAACACTTAATTTATTTACAACGCAAGTTTGATCAATTCAAGTTAAGAGATGCACCCAATTAACAAATATGAAGACAAATGACGATGTATGCGAGATATGAGAAGACTTTAAATACTTTAGTACACTTACTAAATTTAAGAGCTCTGACTTCTTAGCTATCTAATCTAGTTTCAATCGTAAGTGACAGATGGTCACCTTAAGTAATACAAATATCAATTACTAAATATTCATTGCTCCGCTAGAAGTCTATCCTATCTCTTCTTCTCCTCTTGACCTGAAAGCTTAGACTAGATATGTATATAGTAGTCTTTATTTGCATGATCACGCTCTCTTCTTCGGAGGAAGCTTTCTAATTAAAATAATTGTTAAGGACTGAAAATTTCTCAAGAGGACTGTTAGTAAAAAGATCGCGGATAGAGCCGTCACACATTGTGTGCTGCCATCTATTAAGCGGAGCATAAAAAGAAGAAAGAAAATCAGACATTGATTCTGTTGGACATTGAAAAGATCGAAAGAAATTTGACATTTAGTTAAGTTGGTTTTAATTTGGTAATCATTTGTTGCCAAATCAAAATTTGATTTCTGACACGTCGAGTTGTCACCCTCGATGATGCGAGGAGGGGTTATTAAATAACGAGACTGACGTCCGCATGCGCCAAACGCCAGCGGCCGACAGCTGTTCAGCGTGAAGTCTTCTCTTTCGAATGCAGTATCTCTCGCTTTTGTAAAAATATCCGTATAGCCATAGCTTTCATTCGCATTAAAGATATAATTTATTTTATTTCGCC
This sequence comes from Nephila pilipes, assembly GCA_019974015.1. Lineage (NCBI taxonomy): Eukaryota > Metazoa > Arthropoda > Arachnida > Araneae > Nephilidae > Nephila > Nephila pilipes. The sequence goes on along the minus strand of BMAW01005663.1, from coordinate 989,832 downwards.
AGAAAAATGCTAAGTGTAACAATAGAACAACGAATTGTGAAATTTCTCATGAAATTTGGAAAAATCGCTACTGAAACTCATAATTTATGGGGGAAAGTGTATGGCAATGAATGTTTATCGCGAGTACGTGCTTTTGAATGGTTTAAGCGTTTTCATGATGGTGGAGAAGACCGTGATCTGACCGTCGGTTAAGTATTCGTGCGATTGCAGAGACTATAGGAATTGACAAAGAATCCGTACGACAAATTTTTCCACCAAGACAATGCGTTGGCTCATTCCACATTGTATGTCAAGAGGTTTCTAGCCAAGTACAGCATCCCAGTGTTAGACCATCCGCCTTATTCACCGGATCTTGAGCCATGCAACTTCTATTTTTTTCCTAAGTTGAAATCTGCCTTAAAAGGAACACGAATTGAGTCCGTTGAAACTGGCAAAGACAAAGCAGAACTCATCCTGAAGGAACTGACAGTAGAAGACTTTCAGTGCTATTTAGAACAGTGTAAGATTCACATGAAGCATTGGTAGTCATAAATGATGTATAATGAAGGTGATAATAAATAAATATTTTATTTTGATGTCATAAATATATGTGATATCAAAATAAAAAGGCTTACAGCTTCGTTATTTAATAGTCATACGTCGTTAAAGATTATACTCTTGGAAAGACAGAGAAGGGGAAATGACTCTGAATAATTCAGAACAGCAAAAAACATTGGTTTCCACTTACTTGGGTGCTCTCGCTCTTTAGAAGAACTAGTTAAGAAGGTGTCGTTCTTTCGATCTCTAACCCTAGTTACGGGCAGAGGGAATCGTATGTCGATTTAACAAGACTAGTTGTAGCTTTTTGGCATTGGTGATTCATTGTAAAAAATTAAGTATAATTATGAATTTAAAAAATTGAGCTACGATATTTTTTGCAAAATTTGTCAATGAATGATATTGTCGTAAAGAAATCCTTTATAAGCCACATGCGGGACCATGAATTGACATGCTTTCTTTAAGAAGACCAGATCACAATATAAATGGAGAGAAAAATAAAAATACGAGCTATTTAATTTGATAAGAGAATAGAGTCGGCCACCCATATATGTGTGCGCTCTGCATTCTTCGTTAAACAGAAGCTGGGAGCATGTTAGTTTGAAATATAGGAGAGAGATAATGATATAATATCATGAGGATAAACATTACATCTAAACAGGGCCGGCCAGAACAGAAACGGAGCCCAGTGCAAAGCTAACAAGTGGAGACTTGCAACAAATTTCGTACAATACAAGAATAGCTTATATCATTTTGTCATTTATTATATCCTACAAATAGGGATGAAAATGTTAAGCAACTAATTTATTAATTTATGGATTAAATGATAAATAAGTAATAATGATAAATCATTAAATTCTTTTAATAAAATTATATAATATTTTTATCACACAAAAAATCGTTAACAAATTAAGTAGCAAAATAATTGCTTCATACAATTTGTTAATCAAAAATATTATTGGGTATGCGACTTAGTAGAATAGAGTTATGAATAATTTTTGGTACAACTTTCTAACATGTTTTAGAGCATATTCATTGAATATATCACAGTTTAGTTTTTGGTTGATTCACATTCGATAGATGTACATAAAACGGCTAAGGAGGTAAATTGTTCTTGATTCATAATTGATTCATGCTAAACTTCAAACAGTTTTTTTAAAATTATTTTTAATCTTGAAAAAAATGTCAAGGTTATTGTAAGGTTAATATGATTTCCTGAACAGAATAAAATTTGGATACAATTCAAGTAAATTATTTTTAAACTTTTGTAATATTGTGTTCCTAGAAGGCAACATTTGACGACATATTTTGATCTTATTAAATAAATCAATGCTGTTAGTACCATATTACAAGATCGCACAATGTATATTCAGATCAATACCCAAAGAAAAGAAAATGGAATCATTTTGATTTTGCAGAATAAGTTGGCGGAACGGTGCTTCGAGCTATCATTTCGCCCTCGGGCCGGCTCTGATTCTAAACATCCAATTTTGCTAGGAATTATACACATACATTTTGACTAATAATTTTGTTGAGTTAATAGTTACAGATTTTATTCATTGCATAAAAACATAAACAAAGCTATTCAGTAAAATTACAAGATTCACGCAGACTTGGAAATCTAACAAATTTCAAGCGCATCAATTTTTCAAGTTCATTTCTTGATATCAAATTCGTAATTTCAAGTTTTTAACTTCATGGACGTGGTTTAATTTTTCCCTCTTTAACTATTTGTTGATGCTGGTTACCAAAAAAATCGCTGAAATTAATACACACTTTTATGCTGCATCACTTTATTCAACTAAAAAGTTGAATAAAGTGATGCAGTATATAATGCATATGAATAAAGTGATGCAGTTCTTCTAAAAAGAAGAACTAATCAAAATGAATGATACTTCAATAAAAAAAAAACAATCTTTTGGTCGCCTCTCTACTACAGAACAAACTTAAAAAATATATAGTGTTATTCATTTTCAACAAATATCATCTATATCCTGCACAAATAATGAAGCATGAAAATCATATATCGTCTGCATCATATGCAAATACGAGTAATGCATACATCTGTCATGATTAGTTTTAGTATAGATTTAACACGATTTACATAAGAATTTATCGTGTATTTCAAGACCTAGAATTTTTGCTTAAAATAGCATACTGTATCAAAAATCGCTCTGAAGAACAAATGCGATCTTTTTCAAGCATTAAAATCACACACACTCTGCTTTTTTCACCCAACCTTTTCATTCTTATATCATAGTAACTTATACTTTTTCGGAATTGCATCCCGAGTAACTTCAAATCCAATTACCCATATTTCAGAATTTCTAATTCGTTTCAGTTTAATTCCAAATGATAAATATATTTTTAAAAAAGAAAGAAAAAGATAAAGAAATTTTTTAAATCAATTTAATACTGGTTTTTAAAATAAAGCTACAAAATATGTTTCAATATGAATAAATGCTAAGGTAAATCTGTAAACCTTCTTTTGAAATGATTTTTAAGAGTTGATATGGTATCTAAATTGAGTCCTTTATTTTAATGATTTTGAAAATATGTAGTCCTCAAATTTTCTTTTTCAAATTTGAAAATAAAGAAATATCTAAATACGGTGTTGTTCTTAAAAATATTAGATATTACATCAAAGGTACCTTAACATTTATATAATTAAGATAAAGTTTATTTTTTAACTTGAAATTTTACGTTTCATATATTTAAATGATCTGTAACATCAGCTGTAAACGTAAAAATGACATCCTACATATAATTATTCAACTCCTGACATACTTCTCATAAATTTTCCTTAAAAATATATTTATAAGGACCTTTTCCCTCTATTCATCGGGGCCGCGGTAGCCTAGTGGTCAAGGTCGTGGACTAGCGGCCGGCGGTTTTCGTTCAGTCGCGGGTTCGATCCTTGGCCGCCAAAGACCCGCCGTGTAGCCGGGGCTGATGCACGTTAAATCTGTTCGGGGCCCAAAGTCCTCCCGTTGGCGTGGTGTGGATGTTAGGAGAGGGGGGTGCCAGCTCAGGTGTCGTCCTCGTCACTTGACCATGGTTCAAAATTACGAGGTCCGTCGCCAATAGCCCTCGTGTTGCTTCTAGTGCGACGTTAATAAAAACTAAACTAATCCCTCTATTCATCTAGTAATATCTTACTTTTTAAATTCATAATCATCAAAAGTTTTGAAAAATCCTATTTGCTATGCACATCACGAGTGATTTCAAACTCTAATGCTTTCGGTATTACAAGCAATTCTCTATCACTGTCACATTTGTTTAGTATGTCGTTCTTTACCACGTACCCTTACTTCAGTCCTTACTCGACTAGGATTTTGAGTAATTTGAGAAATTCATCACTATTTTGCGCAGCTGCAATATTCGCGGTAATTTCTTCTTAGAAACAGGTAGCCATCAAAACATTTCTGCTTTATGTGCCAACCGCTTCGTTTGTTCCCCAGGGCTGTGAACCAGTTGATATTGGAATTCATCCAGGAGTAGAGCCCATCTCGCAAGTTTAGAGTTCAGGTCGTTCTTAAATATCGTCTTTTTTAATATATTTTTTGGAAGGCATTTAAGTCCGTAACTATTTTTACTTTAGATCCTAAGAGGTAGTTTCTGAATTTCTTGAGAGCTTCTACTATAGCCAAGACTTCAAGTTTGTAGCTACATAATTTTTCTTGTTGGGGAGTCGTCTTTTTACTCATGAAATGAATAGGATCTCCATCTCCTCTACCATCTCCAGACTCTTGTAGTAGGACAGCACCGAAACCATGATTACTGACGCCCGTGTGTAATTCGAATGAGGCGCCTTGTTTGAAAATACAAAGCATAGTCGACAATATTTCTTTAACTTTCTTGAAGAATTATTTTTGCTCAGATTCAGATATAAATTCTGCTTTATTGCGGAGAAGATCACTTAGTGGCTTGGCAATTTTTGAATCATTGGCGATAAACTTTCTGAAGTATCCGGACAGACGCAAAAAACTCTGAATTTGCTTAAGAATTTTGAGCTCTGAGAAATTTTGAACTGTCAGGATTTTATTCCAAGAAGGGCGAATCATATCATCTTCTGTAACATATCCCAAAAATTCTATTTTTCTTTTCAGGAGTTGGCGTTTCTTAAAATTAATTTCTAACCCAGATTCCTTAGCTACTTCTAAAACGTGCTTCAACTTCTCTACACTTTCTTCGTCATTACAGGCAGTACAATACAATCGTCTACATAAATTACAATATTCTCTCGCATTAAATCCCTGAATATGTGATAAATATATCTCTGAAATATACTTGACGACTCGAAAGGACCTCTCAAAAATTGATATAAACCGGAATGTGTAAAAAAAAGTTAAATATTTTGTACATTTTTCCTCAACAAGAACATGAAAAAAATCCGTTTTTTAAGTCAGTCGTTGTGAAGACTTAAGCTTCGTTCAAATGATCTAAAATTTCGTCTATTTGAGGCATAGGGAATGAATCTTTAATTACAATTTTACTTACAAAAACTCGAAGAACCTTCTCTCTTTTTAGTCAAAACAACCGGTGACGCATAATCGGAACATGAATGTTTTATTATTCTCTTTTTTAACCACTCATCAATTTGATTATCAACGATTTTTTGTAACGCAAAAGAAATTCTCCTGGATCGTTGCGAAACCGGGGTTTTGTCTTTCAATATATTCATTTTACTTCAGTGTAACGCAGCGTTTTGTTCGGGCAATAATTCATGTTCAAATCGGAAGCACTATTACATAATTCCTTGTCAGCAATGTGGCATAAAACTATCTCTTCTGACACACCTGCAGGTATGAAAAACAAAAACTTTCGCCTGGGGAAGAAGAACTGCATTACTCAATAGTCTGCTCTGTGGAGCCAGCTGTGAGTGAACTCGGAAGTAAATCTAAGCATTCAGGGGGAAATTTCGCATATCGCACTAACTGCATACATATAATTGTAGATAATTCGATACTCTCATTTCCGTTCAAAGAAAAACTAAAGCTAGCCGTTTCGGTGTCTACAACATTTACAAAACAACTTTTAATTTGTATCAATACAGTGGATAGTTTTTTAAGAAAAAGAGCTTTATTTAAAATAATTAGTTCACTACCCGAATTTTTTAAACGCTTTACTTTATTCCCATCGATAAGCAAATCCATATAGTCTAATTGATTTCTTATCGTATTGACAGACATATTTGTTAACCCTACAATTCGTAATTTTTTAAATTCATCTGAAAAATATATATATATATATATATTTGATTCCTATAACAGTATTAGTTAATAAAAATATTTAAAAAATAAATATGTTTTACTCAGTTTTTTTTTTTAAACAAGAACGGAAATAGGCCGATTGGCTACACCTTGCAGCAACACATATCAACTAACATTTCATTTTGTGCCTGTTAATTAACATCTTAATTGTATGTGAATGTATATATTTAACTTAGTATGGTCTTTTATATATATTTATATACGATGAGCTATGATACAAACATTAAAACTGAATATGAGATTTAAGTATATAGTAACTACATAATGTTTAAAATATTATTTAAATGGGTGGGGGTTAGAATGAAAAACAGCTTTGAATTTATAATAAGTACTGGTAATTTTATAATTACATAAATAGAAACAGTATAATTCTATAGTTTTATATCTAAATAGTTCGTTAAGTTTTTTTTTATAGATAGGCACATTAGGTAATGCAGCTTTACTTAGAAATTAGAGAGAAAATCGTGTACTTTTTGAAATTTATTTTAAATGATAATTTTTAAAACAATTGTTTTTTTTTTCAGGCACAGAGGAACATCACATTTGGTGCATTTTATTCTATTTAAGCCTTTGCATGATGACAATCAGCAATGTTATTTGTTCTCAATGTGCACGGGACAATGGTCAATTTTATCAAACCGAACTGTCACTGGAGGGTTTCTTGTAAAAACAGATACCCCTCTTTTTGGTGGTGGATTTTTCTCCTCTCCATTTGTAGGACGATCTCGTTTTGTTGTTTTAGTTGGATCTTAACAGCACGCGGATTCGGCCAAATCTACTCTAAATTGAACAATCTTCATTTCCATACCTGTGCTTCCAATTTGCTCATTTACACGTTTAGATAATAATTAAGCGTTTACTACACCAAGATCAACTAAATGATAAAAGATACGAAAATACCACTGTTACATCGTACACCTAAGTTGTACCTTCTAGTCGAGCTATCTAAGGGATCATTTCCCTCATGCGTTTATTACATAAGGACATCATCATCCTAATAAGACAGATCATCATCAGAGCAATCAATATTATCAGAGTTTCTAAAGAATATATAAGAGTCTACCGTGAGATCCAAATCGCTATCATCATATTCTTCACTACCTCTTGACCAAGCATTCCAAAATTTTTCTGTCAATATATTCTTTTCCCCATCAATGTCAGTAAAATAAACAGTATACATCGCTTAGGTATGTTATAAATTATAATGAATAGAAATTATATGGAATTTAAAATTCTACTAAATCGCAAATTCAACCATATTATTCAACCACTTATACAGCTACGAGTACAACGCGTAGAAATTGTAAATATATTGTTTGTTTTTTATTGTAAATATATTGTTTGTACCTGTATGGTGTTGCCAAGTGGCTACCAATGAACCTAATCCATTGTGTAATTAAATAAAATCGCATAAAACCAAATGTGAAAAAAAAATTGCTCTTATAGTACCAATTTTTTAACAAGAAAATAACTATTTTGATGAATTTTGTTATTTTAGAAGGACGTTTTCTGCTTCGAATTTATATTTTGGAAGCAATTAACACATTTCTCAAATCATTCCGGCGACGGTTCAAGACCAAATGACTCAACTCAATTTCAAAACATTGACAACGCGAGCAACGAAAAAAACCCAATGAATAAAAATGAATCGTTAACCTCTCCAAAACAGAAATTATTATTCAATGAAAAAGAAAAGAAATATGAACTGACGTCGCTGCCCACATCCGATCAAACACGTTATATAACTGATTTTCAGCGCGAGGCTAACATAAACTAATCTTTATTCTGAATTGAAAATTAGCGATTCTAATTCTTTACCGGTTAACAATAAAAACGAAACTCTCTCTTTGCTTTTTCAAAATGAGGATTGTTATTTATCGAATTTAAATGTATTTTATCATGAAGTAGATTTATCGCATATTTTGAATGTTGATACGCTTCGCGAAGTTGAAAATCTTCTCCAATCTTACAAATCAAATAAAATTAAAGATACAAACTTACAAATGCAAATTATCCTTTCTGATGACACACCTATCGCGTTACGTCCTAGAAGATTAAGTCAAGCGGAAAAAATTATCTTCGAAAATCAAAATGACCAATGGCTGTCTGATGGAATAATTTCTTCAAGTTCATCTAATTTTGCTACACCTTTAGTTCTTGTCAAGAAAAAAGATCAATCTACAAGAATCTGTGTTGATTTTCGTGCTCTTAATTCTAAAACAATTAAACAAAGATTTCCAATACCCCTCATTGAAGACATTTTTGACCAACTGCATGGGCGATACTCTTTTCAAATCTGGACTTAAAAAACAGTTTTTTTCACATCAAAATAGATCTTGATAGTCGTAAATACACCAGCTTCGTAACACATAATGGACATTGCCAATTTAATAGAGTTCCTTTTGGCTTGTGTAACTCTCCCTCAGTATTTCAAAAATACATTCAAATTGTTTTTAAAGATTTCTTAAAAGACAACACTGTTATTGTATACATGGACGATATTTTAATTCCGGCAAATTCTGAATGTGAAGGGATTGCGAAGCTCAAAAAAGTATTTGATGTTGCTTCTACTTATGGTTTAGAGTTTAACTTTAAAAAATTTATTTTTCTTCAGCGGAAATTAAATTTTCTTGACCATATTATTGAAGAAGGTACTATTCGTCCTTCAACAGCTAAAACAAATGTAATCATGAATTTTCAGACACCTAAAAACACTCAGCATGTCCAATCATTTTTAGGACTAACAGGCTATTTTAGAAAATTTATTCAGGACCATGCATCAATCGCACGACCTTTAAGCGATCTTTTACGAGACAGAGTTCCATTCACCTTTGGTCCAACACAAAAACTAGCTTTTATCTCTTTGAAACAAATTTTGTCTCAGGAACCTGTATTGTATCTTTAACAGCAAAACACTCCATTACAAATACACTGCTATGCCAGTGTGAAAGGGTTTGGCGCTATACTTCTACAAATGGACTCAAATCAGAACTTTCATCCAATACACTATATGAGTCGTAAAACTTCTCCCCAAGAAGAGAAATACTCCAGCTACTAGCTAGAGGTCTTAGCGATAGTTACAGAATTAAAAAAATTTCGACATTACCTCGTCGGCACAAAATTTTAAATAATCACATATTGCCAAGCATTTCAAAAAACTATGCCAAAGAAAGATTTACCACTTAGAATAGCACGATGGGCTCTCTTCCTAGAAGACTTCGATTACGAAATACTTCACAGGCCCGGTAAACAAATGCAACATGTTGACGCGCTCAGTCGTTATCCAGTCATGGTCATACAATACAACGAGACAATACAAAAAATTAAAAAAGCACAAATTAATGATGAGTTTGTAAGAATAAAGGATCGGACGGTAGGGAAGGTTTGGAAGGAAGGGTCGACAACTCTAAAACAATACTTTATTGACAGCTCAACTACAAATCTACAGAACAATTCAAATAGAATTCTAACCTTTCTCTTCCCCCTACTTTTCCCCTTTTCTCTGCCCGCCTTCTCTCTTGAAAGCTTACACTATATATACACATATCAGTCTTAATTTGCATGTTTCCGTTCTCTTCTTCGGAGGAAGCTCCCCAATACAAATAACTGTTGAGGAGTAAAAACTCCCAAGAGGACTATTAGTGACAAGGTCGCTGATAGACCCGTCACAAGTTTACACCCAGTATAAGTTAACTGTTACAATCATCTTCATCCTCTGATTATATATTAAAAAACGATGTGCTGTACAAAATTGTCAACGACCAAGAATTTTTAGTAGTTCCACTTGAAATGCAAAAACAAATCGTACACCTTGAACATTCTAAAGGACATTTCGACATCAACAAAACTGAAAATTTAGTCAAACAACAATTCTTTTCCCCAAATCTGCGTAAGACTGAAGAAAATGTTATTGCAAATTGTATTCCTTGCATTCTTTCATCCAAACAATTTGGCAAACGAGAAGGATTTTTACATCCCACACCAAAAGGTGATATACCACTTGATACTTATCATATTGACTTTTTGGGTCCACTCCCAAGTACCAACAAAAATTACAAATATATCTTTACTGTCATCGACGCTTTCACCAAATTTCTGTGGATTTATCCTGTAAAATCTCCTTCAGCTCACGATGCTTTAGACCAGAGGTTCCCAAACTTTTTTTTTTCTCATGGATCTTTTTCAAAGTTTTACTATTTTCGGTAGACCCCCTGCTGCTACATTTCTACTGTATTCCCAAAACTCCTAAAAAATATCCCCCTAAATTGTGGGTGTTAAGAAGAAAAAAAGGTAGCACATTTTCTTGTGACCTATTTATTAAAATAATACTTGTGGTTATATGTGCGTAAATAAATATTTTTAAACAAAAAAGTACCTAGGTACCTAAAGTTTAATCTTCCCCGGTTTTTTGTTCTTTTATAGAAGTTTTGAATAATCTCTAGTACTTAATTTTTACTACATAACTACCTACTACACTCAAATAATAAAACAAATATAATATGATTGATAAATTACAATATATAATAAAAATATGTGTAACAAATAGGCAGATACTTACTTTTTCCGGCACTGCAACCACTGACAACGATTCACTCCCAGTAACATTTTTATGCTCAAAATCCCGGAAACAAATGAGTAACGTTTTGTTATTGGCATTCATATTTATACCAATGTAGATTGCAAGCACAGCGCAAGTCGCATTTCATCCCTTAAAAGGTCTAAACAAGCATCCCGGACGAGCGGGCGCACGGGCGGCACTTTGCAAGTCTCAACATGTGGTCAACATTATCTATTGTTCTCTTCAATTCTGTGTTTGAACTCAGTCTCGAATATTTTTGAGTACCTACCTAGTGAATGATGCTACCTGCCTACGTTGATAGGTAAATCCAAGCCAAACTTTTTGTTCTTTATTATGAAAACCAGAAAATTTTCCGTGGACCCCCACTTACAACTTGTGAACCCCTGTTTTCTTTTCACGTCTACGTGGACTCCCGTGTGGTCTCCTATGGACCCCTGGGGGTCCACCTGGACCACTTTGGCAACCTATACTTTAGACAAATTAAAATTACAACATGTAATCTTTAGAAGTCCCAGACAAATAATTTCTGACAAAGGAACAGCATTCACTTCTACAGAATTTCAGAAATTTTGTCAGGATGAAGATATCGAGTTGTTCCAATAACAACAGGTGTACCACGTGGAAACGGTCAGGTAGAAAAAATTCATGCAACGTTAATTCCAGTCCTAACAAAGCTTTCACTTGAAGATTCCAATAAATGGTATAAACACGTATTATCAGCTCAACGAATAATTAACAGCACTGTATCCATAGCCACCAAATATACACCATTTGAACTTTTAACAGGCGTCAAAAGGAAAAATAAAGATGACATCAAAATCAAAGTCATTCTCGAGGAAGAAAATTTCAAATTATCTTTATAGAATAAACAACAAATGAGAGAAGATGCTCAATCCAATATTCTGAAATTACAAGAACAAAGCAGACTACACTACAATCAACATCGCAAAGTAGCAAGAAAATACAAAGAAGGTAACAAGATTGCAAGAAAACCCAATTTGGAATAGGTGTGAAATAGCGACCAAAATATTTTGGCCCATATGAAGTCGTGAAAGTTCGTCCAAACGACAGGTACGATGTAAAGAAAATAGGAAGACAAGAAGGCCCGAATTTGACATCCACATCTGCTGATCTGATGAAATCATGGGATAATTCCTGAGACTTTTCTTTCCCGAACAAATGACTTTTTTTTTTCATCTTTATACTCAACAAAATTTGAATAAAAATTTATTTAATCTTTTTTTTTTAATTTTTTTTCTTTTCAATTGTTAATATTTGTATAATTTTCACCTGCATATTTTCCAGCCTGGTCAGCGACCGACCACATCAGGATGGACGAGTGTTGTATACGCTCAGGCGACACCAGCGCTACTCTCGCCACCTCTGTTACATATATATATATATATATATATGTGTGTGTGTGTGTGTGTGGAATATGGGGTGATGAGATTGTACATCCCGAATCTACGATGGTTGGCTTTTATGCAAAGGGCTGTCTAAGGGGTAATTCCATTACCGGATTCCGATTTGTTGTTTTTGTAGAAATTCAATGATGAGGCTCGCAGTAGCTTTATTTGTTTATTAGGAGAAATGATGAAGAGTGAAAAGTATTTACAATAGATGATACGAATTGACAGTTCATCGGAGCAAAATAGATGGCTGTCTCATTTAACCCTTACCGGCGAAGGGTGCTGGAACGCGCTCTGCCATTCGGAGTTTACTTGCGACACGGGTAAGGCGAAGAAGAGAAGCGGAAAGTGGGGGGAAGGAAGGGAGCGAAAACGAAGTGTCACTCAATTTTGTTCTGGAATAGGTGGCGCTGCATGAGCTTATCACATGACTCTGATACATACATATATATATATATATATATATATACTCATTGACAAAAAAAAAATAGCGCATCAAGGAGTCGTAAAAATGAAACGAAATTTTACATACGTAATGACTACTTTAGTATAAGTAAATGATTAGAAAATCAAAGAAAAAGGATCATTTATTTCAGAGAAAAAGTTAAAGAACGGAGGATTTAATACCCTGTTGAACCCCCTGTAGCGTGAAAGCACGATGCGATAGGATCGGGCATCGGGGCATACAATTTCTGTATGATGCCTTGAGACATTTCGTTCTATATTTGCTGTAACCTTGCCTCTAGTTCGTTCAAACTCGTGGGATGCCCAACTCGCCGTCGCAAATGATCCCAGATATGCTAGTTTAGAGACAAATCTGGGGATCGGGCAGGCCAAGGAAGGGTAGTAACAGTGCAGAGACAGTCTTGCCGTGTGAGGCCGAGCATTGTCTTGTTGAAAAATGGCTCCTGGGAGCCGTTGCATGAGTGGCAACACATGTGGTTGCAGGATGTCACGGACATACCGCTGTGCTGTCATGGTGCTACGGATCAATACTAGGGGTGACCGTGTATTGTAGGCAATGGCACCCCATACCATCACACCAGCTGTGGGAGCGATGTGTCGCTGTAAAGCAAAGGCAGGATTGAGGCGTTCACTACGGGGTCTCCACACACGAATGCGATTGTCATCACTGCTGAAATTGAATCTGGATTCGTCGCTAAAGACGACCTGGTTCCATACGCTGCAGTCCGCTCGTGCGCTGCATCATTCCAAACGGAGGCGTCGATGGGTGGGCGTCAAGGGCAGCATACGTAATGAGTGCCATGATCCCGAATGTCCTTCAGCCAGGCGCCTTTGTATGGTTCGAGAAGACACAGGGCCCCCTAGTGAAAGTGCTACCTGTACCTGGATGGCGGCCGATAAAGCAGTTGGCTGTACGTGTGCATTTCTTACGATGTGGCGGTCTTCTCGACGACTGGTCTGTCGAGGGCGTCCTGAACCTGGTCTTCGTGTAAAGGACATTTATCGGATCCACTGGTCCCAACACCTCCTCACAACACAATAAGAGCGGCGTAATTGACGAGCTACTCACCTAGCTGACCACCCAGCTTCCATCATGCCGATGATTCTCCCCCTCTCAAACTGCGACAGCTGCTCATTTTGTCTTCGAAAACGGCGTAATGGCATGTCTACCTCAGCTTTTCCTTTGTAAACGATTCGCACTCAAACAAACTTTGGTTACCTGTTTTATACTCCACGGAGAACTATATTAAACGCTCTCTACCGGCTATACGTAAAGCACAATCACGCTGCATTTCTAATCATTTGCATATCTCCCCGACATGTACCTTCATACCAAGTTTCGTTACGATCCCGCAATTATTTCTTGGTGCGCTAATTTTTTTTGTCCATGAGTGTATATATATATATATATGTGTGTGTGTGTGTGTGTGTGTGTGTGTGTGCGTGTGCGCGCGATCGTGTGTAATGAATAGTGACATTTTAAAATGTCAATAGCTATTGTTTAAAAATTAATGCATACACACACACACATATATATATATATAGATGTATGTGTGTGGGCGTATGTATTAATTTTTAAACAATAACTATTGTCATTTCAAAATGTTTCCATTCGTTCAGGGAACAATGACTAATTGAAAATAAGAATTTAGAGGGAGGCAGTAACATGGTGATAGCGGTGAATGCAGCTGAATTTACGTCCTCTCGCTTTCGTGATTAAGTCAGAAGAATGATAATAATTATATCATGAAACTGTCAGGAAGCCATGTACGTCTTTTTGCCTTTGAGGCTACAGCGGAAGAGATAGATTTCCCCTCTCCCTGTTTGGAATTTATGTGCAAAGATTTATCCTAGACCACATGGTATTAGATTTAGGGATCTTTATTAATTTTATCAACAAATAAAAAGTGCAAAAGGAAATCTTCCTACACGGTATGAAATCGGGGGATATTCTGATTTAGGTAAATTTATAGCGAGAGATCACATTAATTAGAAGCTTAAGCGGATTAGTATCAGAAAATCAGATGAACTTCCCACTAAAAGATTTAAAGTATAGAGAAAATTAGAAAATTGATTTAAAATTAAGTGAAATTGTTACACACACACAATCATATACACAAACACACACACATATATATATGTGGGTTTGTAGAAGAAATACCCTATCATAGAGGGTGCTGCCACTGCTACTGAAGGGAGCCAGTTCTTGAAGGAGAGTCGACTGTAGTCATCGAAATGAGGAAGACACCCTTGTCGATGACTTGTAACCAAAAAGACGATTTATGATTTAAGACGCTGAAGAAGATTGTTTTAATGTTTTTAAATGTTATTGTGAAACGTCTTGCCCTGTGTGAAAAAACTGTTAGTGTGAAACGTCAATATTAAATGTGCTTAAGTTCAAAGTTTGATTCTTTAATTAGAATAATTAATAACATCGGCCATCCCACAAATCAGATGTGGGAAAAGGAAATAAACTGACAGGGAATAGGATGTAAACTGATGAGGATGGGAGCACATAATAGGGTGTAAATTCAGATAAGTATGTAAGAACATTAGAGCTCGATTAGGATATAAAACTCGTGATAGTATAGGACTTATGATTAAATTATGAACTGAAAAAAAAATGATCCCAATATTGGATAATTGTGCGCTAACCAAGGATAAATTCAAGACCTCGAGGGGAGTCAGATTTATTCTTATTTGCTAATTTAAAGATGAAGATTGACGATATTAATGTGATAACCGATGCACCGAAGAATCTCAAGAAAGAAAAAATTAAAAACTTTACATAAGTTTATTTTTGATACAAATGGCGATGCTAAAAATACGGAAAGAATAAGAAACTTCACAGTAAATTACTCTAATTTTAAGTCTAAATTAAAAACTATTAATGATACTTTTTCATTACATGAATTGATTAACATTTGTGATATTCTGAATATTGAATTCCAAGGAACAAAAAACGAAATAATCCAGAAAATATTAGTTTTATTAAATGATGTTATCTCGCTCTATCAATATATTCAAAACACGAATCAATCTGTATCGGAAAGCGAAACGGGAATAGAAACAAAATAAAACCCATCAGCGCAGAGCCAGAACATTAAAGAGGCAGCAACTTATTCTGAAGAGCGGTGTTATGATTATGGCGTCACTTGAAATCAGAACATCTCTATAAGCTTTTCAGGCATTGAAAGTGTTATTTCCTCTTTTAATGGTGAATTGCATAAAAATATTTCAGTTTGGTTCGAGCAATATGAGTGCGCTGCGAACATTTTTAATTTATCTGACCTACAAAAGTTTATTTTCGCTAAACGATCGCTTGGTGGTAATGCTTTATTATTTGTTAGAAGTGAATTGAATATTATGTCATACCAGGAATTAAAACGTGTATTGATAGATGAATTCGGGGTCACTTCTAATTCAGTCTAATTGCATGAAATATTGAGTAAACGTAAAATGAAAAAATCTGACTCTATACAGGAATATTATTTTATAATGAAAGAGTTGGGTAATCAAGGGAGAATTGAAGATACCGCATTAATGCAATATATTATACAGGAATTAACAATAGAAATGAAAATAAATTAGTTTTGTATGGTTGTTAAGATTTATGTGAATTTCGCGAAAAACTGAAGGTTTACGAAGTGATCAAAAATGATTTTATGAGAGAAAAAAGTAAATATAATTTTAGTAAAGTAAAACAAAAATCTGATAATTTTGTGAATCAGAAACGATCAGGTTATTATGATCAGATTACTAAATTTAGTTTTAATTGTGTTGGTAAAGGACATTTATCTAAATTTTGTATTCATAAAAATAAAGGTTTAAAATGTTTCAAATGTCAAAACTTTGGGCATAAGGCGCCTGAATGTTCGGAATTAAGTATGGAAACCAAACCCAATGCAAAAGTAGAATCTCTCAATATTGCGAAACAAACATATCTGATCAAAATGGCTCGTTTCGGTAATTTAAGTATTAATTCAGTGATAGATACTGGAAGTCAAGCTACGTTAATTTCTAAAAATATATTTGAAAAGTTAAATATTTGTGAACTGAATCAGTATAATTCAATTTTATCGGGATTAGGAGATTCTAAAATAAAGACCATAGATACATTTACGGGAGATATACAAAAAGATAACTTTAAGTGTACTACTGATATATGTGTCATGGAAAATGGTACAATACTGCATAATGCTATAATAGGACTTGATGTAATTTTGCAAGGTGAAGTTATAATAAATCAAAATGGATTTATAATAAAAAAATAAGTCTCTGTGTGAAGAAAGTGATGTTTTATCAGTTTTACCAATTAATATTAATTGTGATGAAATTGAAGAAAATATAAGATATAATATTTCAAAATCCATTGAAGATGAAGTGCATCAATCTACATTAAATACCAACCGAAGAAGATTAAATCAACTAACATAGAATTAAATATTTTAACTAAAAGTAACGAACCGATATATCAACAATCGCAATGTTTACCTTTTTCGGAAAATAAGTTTGTTGACGGTAAAGAAGTAATAGTTGTACCTGAAAGTGTGCGAACAGAAATAATTAAAATTCTCATGAAAAGGGACATATGGTAGTTAATTATACAAAGAAATACTTAGAAGATCGTTATTTTATTCCTAAATTGAAAGAAAAGATTTAAAAACCAATAGCTAATTGTGTGCAATGTGTACAAGTAAACAGGAAAAACATTTGAATTAAAATTTAAGGTAGGAATGGAATGAAAACACTGTTTATTCATATTTCTGAGAGAGAGGCAATAAATATACATTATTAAAATATATAAGGTAAGAGACGCAGCTCAGCCGTCTCGATTACAACAGAAGAGCGCAGAAGAGAGAAATTTTTTTTTCTTTCCTTTCGCTTTTACAGAAGGGATTTCTCCAGATCACGGGGTAACTCACATGGTACAAGATGAGGGTATAACGTGAGATTTCCATGACGTCTATCAATCTAGAAAGGATTATTTCTGTCAGATTTTTTCCTGGACAGTTGATTCAACAGAATTTATGAGCGCGTGATTGTATGAATTAAATGTTACTTTGGAATTGGATCAGAAAATAGGAATGAACTTTTTACTTTTGCGATAGAGAAAGGGAAAACTTCGAAAATTAAATTAGTTTTATGAGAATATTCCCCCTCCACAAGACACGGATGTAGGTTGGGTCCTAACACATGTTCTTTTTCTTTCATTACGAAACAAAACACATTATTGATATTTTTTTAAAAAATATAATTTTTTGCATTACTAAATATTTTTTTCAAAACACTTTGTTGATATTCATTTCAAAATAATATAATATTCATATCACATAATAAAACATTCATTTCAACACAAAATAATATTCATTTAAATCAATTTAGTAGTTATGTCAAAGCATCATAACATTCTTTTTAAATCAAAGTAGTATTCATTCAAGTCATTATATTATTTATCATGTATTAATTAATTATTACACTAAAAAGCAACATGTTTAATTCCTCTCATAAATGTAAGAAATCTAGAATATTTCTCATAAGATCCATTATTAAGAATCCCCACCATTTGTATCAAAATAAGACATTGTTTAAATCATTTTCTAAAGGAAGCACAAAAATTAAAACGAAATCATGTTCATTTATATATCGCATATTGTTAATTTTCATGCTGGTTTATTACCTTTACCTTGTATAACAATAGTAAAGTTTCAATTTATATATTCAAAATTGATGTTATCGTTTTTCTTTTACTGTACAAATTTTAAAAATCAATTTAGAGCTAAATTCAAAATTAGTTCATTTATGTATTGTATAATATTACCTTTTTTTTTTTCATAACTGAAACTTTTTAAAAAACCACACTCTTCCAAGGATAATTCCAAAGCTTGGGTAATATATACAACACATGACGTAATACTCTTCAAAAAACTCTTAAATTCATTTAATTACGTTAACATTTTCATTTTCATAAAAATTTTGAAGATGAAAATTAAACCAACAACAATTGTCATTAAGCAATACATCAAATAATTTAATCATCTCAATTACCATTTGAAATCAATGTACCAAATTTCAAAAATAGATTTCAAGATTTATTTATATTAAAATTTCATTTAACAATCAACACAAATTTTATGCTTTCTATTTTGATATCCTTTTATAGCATTACTCAAAAATATATGAAAAAATTTGAAATACTTGCAAAGTTATATCATAGACATTTTGATTCTACTACAAATCAAATTCTAAATAAAACTAAACACTATTATGCTTAAGTCAGTTTTAAAATTGGATTAATTCAAAAATTAGCATAAACACAAAATGTAATATTTGTTACTTCAGAATTCATATTTTCATAGAATTTCTTGGATTAATTGTTAAGAAAAAATATATATATAGAAAACTTAACTGTGCGCCAATGAAATGTTGAGTATCCAAGTGAAGTCCAAATTTTTCTTGCGCTGTTTTTACTTCGATAGTGTTCTTTAATTTAATGATATATCTATATTGTTAATGATTTATCTGTCAGATGCTGGGTATGATGTTCGTTACCATGACTGGTTGCAGAAATTACTCTTCTTCAATTCTCGGCAGGCTACTTAGACCAAAAATTATCTTCATGGTTGGTTTTCGTCATTCCAAACGATACATAACTTTTTTATTGGAAACAGCTCATCAACATCCACTTTGTTGGAAACTCCAAGGTAATTGGTAATTAATTGCCTGGAGGGATGATTGAAATCCATGGGTAATAGTCGAGCTTCTCGCTCATTCTTATTCCTAAGCTGTTATTATCGCTTTGGCGAGTGTCGTATGGTAACCACCTTAATCGTAAACATTCTACGAGATTTCCGCGAACAGGAAAACCATCCTACAGGCTAATTGTTACGAATTTAAAAATTAAAATGGCCTTGAAGTTTAAATTCTAAGTAAACATGTGAATTTCAAATTCATGGTTGGAATGAGAAAGCTGTTTATTCATATTTTCTGAGAGAGAGAGAGAGAGGAAATAAGAATACATTATTGAAATATTCTCGTTCTGGGCAAGAGACGCTGCTCAGCCGTATCGATTACAACAGAAAAGTGCAAAAGAGAAATAATTTTTCCTTTCCTTCGTTTTTATGGAAGAGATTTCTCCAGATCACGTTGTAACTCACGTAGTACCAGATGAAAGGGTAATATGGGATTTCTATGACGTCTATCAATCTAGCAGGGATTATTTCTGACAGATTTATAGGTAATTACGGGAAAGTTGATTCAACAGATTTTATGAGCGAGTTATTGCATGAATTAAGGGATACTCTGGAACTGGATCAGAAAATAGGAATGAACTTTTTACTTGAGATCATTGCACACACACCCACACACAATATATATATATATATATATATGAGATCTAAGGCTCTGTCTAGTGACGCTGAACAAGACGGTTCAGAGAATTTTTATTGGACGTTATGTTATGCTGGACGTTATACCTATGATTACGTGAGTCTAATTCATTTGTTTTGTGTTTTAGTGTTCTGCCTTACGTTAGCAAATAAACTGTGTGTATGTGTAATAAGAAGTTGTTACTTTGAATCTTTACACACACCACAAGTGGGGGCTCGGCCCCACCTAAACGAATCTAACTTAAGTGTTTAGTTTCGTGACGAAATGACTATTTCAAAGAATTCGATTTGTGTGTGATTTATGACTTTAAAATACTGTGGACAACCTCAGTGGAAATTTCGTTTATGGACGAAGAATTTCTGTGAGTACAAAAATTTTATTTTATTTTCCTTTGTTGCAAAATGTCATTTCTTTCGAGAACACGAAAGGTAACTTTAGCAGAGGAATTAGGACTAACTGTAGAGCCAAATGCTAAGATTTCCAATTTATTTAAGTTAATTACTAAAGATAAAAAATTATGATGAAGATTTTACAAAAGACTGTTAAAAGTAATTACTAATGAACGGCTGGAAAAAAGGAAAGATGAACATGAAAAATGGGAATATGAACTTAAAAAATTAGAATTAGAATCAAAAGCTACAATTTCAAACGGCAGTGCAATGTATCTTTAACTGTACCTTAACTAAATCTAATGAAGTTAAAGCCGCGATATGATGTTGGTAGCGATATAAGTGTTTACCTTTCATTATTTGAGAGACAGATAATCCGAACTGATATTCCTATAGACGATTGGGTAGCACATTTATTACCTTTGCTTCCTTTGGAGATAGTAAATATTGTAGCACGTGAACCTGATCTGGAAGCCAACGACTACACTCATGTCAAGAAATCATTATTGCAACGATTTAAATTGAGTCCTGAACAATTCAGATTAAAACTTTTTACTCACAGAAAGGAATCATCTGCCTCTTGGAGTGATTTTGCATTTGAAATCCAAAATTATTATGATGAAGGGATAACCGGCCTAAATATTCAAACTTTTGAAGAATGAAAACAATTTTTGTTTAAGCAAAAAATACCTCCAGACGTACGCGATCATCTTATAGATGAATTATCTAAAATAACAAGAATCGACATCATAGTACAAAAATCGGACAGTTATGAAATTGTGCGGAGTAATTTCAGAAGGGAAGCTAACAGAAGCGTTCACGATAATGCACAGAACGAAATACTATTTCTTAAGGAATACGGAAAAATGCCGTCGATTGTTCGTGCTCCGAATAATAATTGTAAGCCAAAAAATAAGTATTGTGATAATAAAAATGAAATTGATTCAAAAATAAAGTGTTTCAATTGTAACTCATGGGGTCATAAATCTGCTGAGTGTAACAATAAGAAAGACTGGTTGAAATGTTCTAAATTTGGGCATATAGCTAAATTTTATGACCAATCAGAGGTAAATTAAACTTTGTAACATCCTATTACCTCGGATGTTATCTTGTGCCATCACTAATAT